>CAXITT010000724.1:118548-131624 GCA_964033795.1 Lymnaea stagnalis | reverse complement strand
GGGGGGGGGGGGGGGGGTTGTGTGCACCAAAAGTGCTGTCTTTTGATTAGTTTAAAAGCATAATACCCATATGTTACAACTTCGCTATCAAAAGGGAGAATACTGTATTTGGAATGATCTTCTAGGGCAGTGGTTCTCAACCTTCCTAATGATGCGACCCTTTAATACAGTTCCTCATGTTGTGGGACCCCCAGCCACAAAATTATTTTCATTGCTACTTCATAACTGTAGAGCATATGTGTTTTCAGAGGGTCTAAGGCGACCCCCAAAAGGGTCCCGACCAACAGGTCGAGAATTGCTGTTGCAGTGCAGCTGTTCGAGGGAAGGGAGACCCATCCCCCACATTAAATACCAAAATAGAAATTAAAGAAATTCTCTGGGGAGGGGAGGACCTGAACCACTCTACTGGGGGAACCTCTGGCCTATATAAAGTGGAACACATCGCAGGCCTTACCGCTAACCCAAAATCAGCCAAAATCTTGTGATATAAATGTGGTATCCTTCCATATTTTCACAATAGGAGCCATTCATATTGTCCATAAATGATGTCACACAAATTTTGCTGACTTTTATACCCCCCTCCCCAAATCATTCAAATGTCACAAATCGTCACAAAAAGTTTGCCTCCCCCCCCGTTTCATATATAACATCACAAATCTCTGTGCAGCCCCCCTTTAAAAACTCCTTCTATCCACGACTGTCATTTACTAACCGCAAACCTCATAAAACGAAGTGGATGCGTACACCGTAGCGGTGTGCCTAGCGAAACCATCGGCTTTGGCCTGCGTAAACCGCGGCAGTGTACCTAATGAAATCGTGGGCTTTGGCCTGGGTACACCGCTGCAAAAATGTACCATTGGCCTGGTTTAAGATATGCCTGTTAGAAAAGATCTTGTGTGGTCAAGTGGTAGAGTGGACGCTTGGCGATATTATATTATGAGATCAATTCCCAGTAGGGGATCAAGTTTTCTTCCCCATTTTAATTAAAAATATTTTATATTTAAATTATCATGTTCATTTGCTATAGTAGTTTCATGAGAAGTTTTTAAATATTTTGTAGCAATTTAAACAATTTAAATATATGTTATATTCAGATTATTAAGTGTTTCAACAAGTTGTGCCAGCCTTTTAATTTGAAAATATCGGTAATATTCATAATAAGACATTAGAAAACAAACTGAAAGTTTCCGAAAGTGCATGTATAATGTATATAACATGTATAAGAAAAACATTTTGAATACCAAGTTACTAAGTGATATATTATTGTATTTCAACATTCTTCGTGTAGTTGAATATAATATTTACATTTTACGTTTACCAACACGCAAAGAAAATACCAGTATATCAATAATATCATATGAATATTAATGTGCATGGTTGTATTTCAACCATCTTGCTTTTACTATGCATTGGCAAAATGTACACACAATATCAACGGTTCATTCACAACCCTCAGTTTCACAGCAAAACTTTTGAAAACACCACGATTTTAGAAACTTACGGCGCGGTAGCAAACTGTATAGCAAAGCCATAGGTCTGCATTTACCCTGTTCATGACTGAATTTGTTTCCAGAATGGCGTGGCATGTGCTATTCTCAGGGTAAAACGATGTTTTCTCACAGAAACCATTGCACAAAGCGCTTGGGACAGGATTTGCGCTATTTCAAAGTTTTTTTATTTGTAGTTTTTTATTAAGAAATCAATCCTTGCTGGGCGTTGGAGGTGAGTTATGGGCAGAGGCTTCCAAAAAGAAGGCCTACACAAATCATCGCCCTGGATAGGGGTTGTCCAAAAAGGACGTCCGCGCAACAAACTTACCTTTTGCATCCCCCCACCCCGGAGAGTGGGCGGGGGGGGGGAGGGAGATGCTGATGTCCACGGCATTTTTTACTAATGTGTAATGCCAATGTGAAACTAATTCATTGATATTTAATTATTGCTAAAAGACTTTTAAAAATCACTGCAGTGTTTCGTATTGATCATCATACTGTTGTTTTGTGTTGACAATCGCTTGATGTCACAATTACAATGCCTCGGACAACTTTAACTTCACCACTTCATGATCTATGTATGTGATTCTCTTTCCATAATGTCTTTGTGGCGTAATTATATATTGGTGCTAACAAAATAGATACACTGTCTTCCCATTCATTTTTACACCATGTCCCGAGGGATCACATACAATGTTATAATTATATACCTCCCCCCCCCCCCCAAAAAAAAAACNATGAGAAATGCTCTACAAGTACTTTGCCACATAAGCGTAGAACTTACTCAATATCTCCCTCCAAAGGTACTAAACGATTTTTAAATAAATAGTTTTCAGTTTTAACAAGAGTATAACATTAAATCTACAAGTACCGGTTAGGCCAAAAAGTTAAAGACTCGCAAAGACCATTGTTTTGCTACTTTAAATCGCTGCGGTGTACGCAGGTCACAGACACTGATTTAGCTAGGTACACCGCCGCGGTGTACATAGTCACGGCCCTCATAAAATTCACCTTCCATGGATATCAAAATACTACACCCATGTCAAAAAAATTCTTAAGAACGGTGTCTGTTAAAAGTACCTCCCCAGCCATAAGGTGCGAAAGACCAAAAAATTGTATTTGCTGCCATTGCTATTTGTTGATGCTTTTTAAAAAAAAAAAAAACACAGTTTTTATGCATTTTTATTAGCAGCAGCAAATTTGTTTTTGGTGAATTTTGGTAACTTGATCAGAAGCCATTTTTTGGACATCGCATACCTGTGCTGATTCTCTCAGTGTTTGTAGTTTAAAAATAAAATAATTATAATTGTTGTATCAAAGTATAACATTAAATATGTCTGTAAGTTAGGATTATTTTTAGGGTTATTAAGTGTAATTTTTTTTTACTATAATATTCCACTTTTCATGTGACGTCACATTTTTGTACCTAAGTACCTACTTATACCTAGCATAATACTAGACTAGTTGTATTATAATATGCAAGAAACAAATACAACTCAAACAAAATTAGGGAGGCCAGCATGAAAAACATCCTCAGCTGCTAATCAAAACGCAAAAAAAACATTTTTTTAAGGCAACGATTAGCATTAGCCTTAGCAGCAATAATAGAACCGGTAGGTATTTTAGAAGAAATTGTAAATATTGTCCTATTGCCATAAATCATACATCATTTTAAAAGGGCTAGCTATAAATATAAGTTTTGCAAAAACACCAATTTCGTATAAGTCTTATGGGTGATTTTAGTAGTTTTTATTTATAATTACATGCTTTCAATTTTATAAAAAAAAGAGAATTGTACTTACCTTTTATAAATATAAGAATTGATTTAAAATTTAATTGAAGCATATATTTAATTAAAATACAATAAACATGTAATTTTTTTGTTTTTGTTTTACAAATACCAGTAATACTTTTCCAATTTTTCTCTTCATGATATTTTAACGCTCAAAGAAAATTATCAGAAATACAAAGTGTTGATGTCATGGAAAAGTTTTTTTGTTCATTGTGTTGTATATTAGTATCGGTATTAGATTGTAAATGTCTCCCGAAAATTTGGTGCAATTATCTTTTAAAAAAAATAAGTTGTGCAGAAATTTGAAAAGTGAGTCACAAGTTTTTAGGGTGAAATATGTAGTTTACATAAGGGGCATAGATTTAAAAAAATAACACAAAAAACATAACTCGCAGTTCTTTGAAAGATAGGAAGATGAACCTTTTGCAAACCTCACAGCCAGCCCTTTAAAATTATGTATCTTTTATGGAGATCAGAAGAAATGTAAAAAAAAATTTGTCAAAGTACTGACCCCGAAATTCTGGTTAAGAACCAGTAACCATAAGATGGTTATGAAGAGCAGTCTATTTCTCCTGTTTAGTCTCTCACAGTTAGTTTAAGACGATTACAATAAAGCACTGCCATAAATATAACTTCGGATATAACACAGTTGTGGCATGGCTCCCAAAATTTAATATATGCATGCCATTTTAAACAATATTCCAGGGAGATAATTAACACTTCACTTGGCAAGACATTAGTAATGCCAGTGACTCAATTGATTGTTATTAGCAACATGTTGCCGGTTATATGGAAAGGGGGAGCGTCTCATATATAATTTTTCATTAGAATATCTTAAATGCCAGGTTTTTTTATTTTTATAGGTTCCAATTTTTTAAATGTTAAAATTCTTTTTGTGTTGTTTTACAAATTTTTTACTTTTTGTCAGAAGAAATAGTTGCCTACCATATAGCTGTTGTTATTTTGGATTTTGCACTCTCAAACATTTTTAATCAGCTGGGAATATTAGTCAAATTTACATGAATCGTTTTACTAGAGATCATGCGCATGAGAGACTGATTATTTTGGTGATAATAGTTCATCAATTGTTCTATATTTCTAGCAATGATCACCAGCTAGGGAGATCCCTGGGGTGGGTGCCACAATAATTTTCTTATCAAATGTATAGTTTTCCACATGACATGGTAGAAAATAAGAAAATGGGATGTCAAATCTCTTTCATTAACATTATTTTAAAAGTGTGCAGTGGAAAAAAACTTTTTAAAAGTACCAAACACCTTCCGTTATCTTCATTTGTGCAGTACATATTATAAGCTGTTTAACTTAATAACACCAGAAGGCTTTATAGAATTTTCAGTATGTCATATACAGTAATGTCTTGGATGAAATCAGCATTGACTCTGGTTGCTTTTTGTGATGTTCATGTAACGTTATGTGGGAATTATGAGGTTAACATTCCAGAGAGAATGATTATATTTTAAATGTGTTAAATTCATTTTTTGAAATAAATATCCTCTATCATCCTCAGTGATTGTTAAACAAAATGGGGAAAAAATCTAAAACAAACTCCCAAGCAGTTGTTTCTGGTGACATTGATATTGATTCCTTGAGAGATGAGTTTGAAAGCAATACAGAATGGAAGCTGCGAAGAAAGTTCTTAGAGTCTAACGCCGACAGTTTGAATACGGACAGGCTGGTATGCCTCTCTCGCTGCTTCGTCAACATTGCTGTCTATGGTTGCTCTTATCCACAATCTGTAATGAGAGAAGTTCAAGAGAGAAGTGGGGGAATACTTGAAGAACTTGAAATGGAGAAGAAATCTGAGGCCAAGCAAAACTACTCCCTGTCATTTGTCAAGGGAAAAAGCAGTAATTAAAATTTGACTCTTTTGAAGAGGTAAAATGTATAAAAGAAAAATTATCTTTTAATTTTAAGATGCATGATTTGAATCAATGATTTTTATATTTTAAATATAGCAGTGCACCAGTTAATATTCTGGCAATGTGGAAAAGGGAAGACTTGGGTAAATTAAACTGTCATGAAAAGGTTTCAGTATTCATTGAGTTTTAAATTAGTTAATTTTATAATTTTGGGACCTAGAAATATGCAATAAATAAGTTTTAATTTAAGTCATTAAATCTATATTGTGTTATATTTCCTCATTTCAGGTTACTCACTAGAGAACTGATGTATCGTGCAGCATTTTAGTAAATAAATTTTTTAAAACTTTTGAGAGATGTCTGGATTTGGCTATGGGGGCAAGTTGAGAGGAGGCAGAGGTGGAGCTGGAATGTGTTTTGTAAAATCGGCTGAAATTTTAAACCCAGATCCTCCACCCGGGCTTGTTGACAAGCAGGCTAAGTCAGACTTGTATCCACAGCCACCAAGTTCCATTTCAAATGATCCTGAGATGGACAACTCTTCTGATAAGCATTTAGGAATCCCTGTTCATAGGGGCATGCAGCAATTTGTGAAGTCAAGAACGAATTATTCCAGTGTAAATCCAGGAATTCGTGTAAGAGGGCATAGGGGAGGTTATCAGATGCCAGGCACAGTGAACTTGAATAACGATCTTCCTAGAGGCTCCTTCAGACCTGTGGCTCCAGCCCAGCCACTGGTTTCTAAAGAAGAGTATCTCACTGCCTGGAAACGGGAAAAGGACCCGGTTTTAGCCAAATTCCGCAAACTCGCCTATGAAGTTGTTAATTTAAAGACAGCTCGACCTAACGGTACGGATAAACTTCACTCTGCTGCTAACCGTGTTCCTATTAATATTGAATTCCATTGTGAGCCTGTGCCTGGTGCCAACAGAACCAACTCTTTCGTGTGCTATGTTTTAATGGACAGCATATCAGTAGCAACTGGCTACGGCTTAAGAATCAAAGGTTCTAAAGCCAATGCCTATGAGCTAGCTTTACAAAAAGTTTTTATGCCACATTTTCGTGTTGTACAAGTCAGTCCTACAAGCAGAGAGCTCCAGGCCGCTTACTCACCATTTGTCTCTCCACCTCCTCAGCCAAGCATGGTCCCAACATCATCTGTTCCATCTACTTTCGTCGCCAATTCCTCACAACAAAGAAAAGAGAGGCCTTTTCAGTACACAGAATCCAACATGGAAGCTGCCGGTCTTAGGCGCAGGTGGAATGAGTTCAAACCCCTAGAAGACTTTGTTATTGTCGAGCCATTGATCCCCTTCCCATCCTACACCCCTGTTCACACACTGAGTCGGAGCGCCGATTTTAATCATATGCTGATAGAGTATGAGTTCTCTTTCCAAGGAATGCCCAGATGTGTCTTGAAAATAGAAAATCAGGTCCTGGCAGATGTAAGTGGACCTTCAAAAATAGCTGTCAAACATATGGCAGCTGTTGAGGGTTTGAACAGATTGAAAAGGATCTGTTGGGGCATCAAGACTAAAAATAACAATGGCTCTGGAACAAAAATCAACAAAGATGATATGTTGAATGAGCTAAATGACCAAACGGCCATCAGCCAGGACAATATTGGTAATAAACTTTTGCGTAAGATGGGTTGGTCTGGAGGAGGAATGGGTAAGGATGGCTCTGGGATCGCTGAGCCTGTTTCTCTTAACAGTGTTCTCAATAGGGAAGGGTTTGGATTGAGCGCAACCCAAGGGATCACTGGTGATTTCAAAAGAAAAATAAGGGAGGTCATTGAGAACTATGCAGCATCGGATAACCAGGAGGACCTTTTGTTCTCATGTGACTTTATGCTGGACGAGAGGAAAATTATCCACAATGAGTGTCTAAGATTGCATCTTCGTAGTAAGAGCCGCGGGAAAGGAGATAATAGGTACCTCTGTGTGAGTCGGAAAAGATCTGCTAACCAGCTGTTCGACCATATTATGTCATGTGGCGGGGAGACTGCCAAGTATAAGTTGGTTCCTCCTGGCTCAGATACTGATGTGATGTCTTGCTGTGACCAGGATACCAATGATTGTGATGTAGGGGATGGCCAGGAATGTTATATGGATGATCCTATACCCGGGCCTGTTGTGGGCCATCTTACACCTCTTATGTCTGGTCCAAAACCACTCATGGGTGGTCCTAATTTTGTTGGAAGTGAAAGCACTTCCAGGTCTAGGGATATGAATAAGTTCAATAGTGATTCTGCCTTCCCTGCTTCATCTCATCAGATGGGAAGTGAGAGATGGGGCCATGCAAGACCAGATCATTATGCTAGAGAACATGTATGCAGGGATTCAAATGTGTTGATGGGCTATTCTCAAGACTGGAGAAATGAGAGCAATGTTATAAATGATAGAGAGATACTTGACAGACCAAGGGGGCGAGGGATCCCCATTGCTGATGTGTCTCAAGAAATGTACATCAACAAAAGAAGAGGTAAATGGGTCAATCAGCGGACTCAATGGGGTCAGTCTGGAAATTCCAGCTTTCCTTATAATAAATTTCAACCAAAGTAAATGAAACATCACAGAATTGTACCCAGTACAGATTTTTAAGTACATCATCAATCAAAGCATTTCTTTTTTTGCTTCTGGTAATGAATTTACTGGTATGGTATATAACAAAATGCAGGTGTTGTATTTAGTGGCTCACCTTTTGTTGTTTTCAAACCCATGAAACAGGGGATCCTATATTAGGGTGACCAAATCATGAACTGGAAAAAACGGGACACACCCAAGGAGGGTTGGTGGGAAACCCTCCAGTTTAAGAGGGGTCCGGGGGCCTCCGCTGGAAACTGTTCATTGAAATATGATCATTTTAAATATTTTGAGAACTAGAAATCTTTTTAAATTTACCGTCGCTTTTGTAATTTAATTTAAACTATGAGGTTTATCATAAACGAAAACAATTTTGCAGTGAATATGGCAGGGACACTGTCTTTTACGCAGAGTGGTGGAGGGGGAACAGTGCAGCCATCACGTGAGCACACATCACTACTAGCACTGGCTCCACAGCAAGCCAAAATATTACTTGAAGTTATATTAATAATTATGAAGTTTTAGTGATTTGAAAATGTGTTTAGCTTTAGAAATGGGACATTTAGGAATCCCGAGAGACTTTTTCGGGTCACAGGGGACAATCCCGTATTTACAGGACGTTTGGTCACCCTACCCTATATGGTATATATAATAAAAATAAAATTGTGGATTTTTAAAAAAAACATTTTTAATTTAATAATTGAACACAAAATGATGACATTTAAATTTTAAAGCAGTAGATAATGTTCAAAAAATGAACTCTTTATTAAGCTGACTGGAAATCGACCTGTCTCTACCATTTAATGTTGAAGATAAATTGTGTTAAAAACATTGTTACATTTTTATTCTAGTTGTTTTAGATCAGTTGGCTATCTTTTCATCAATTGATATAAGTATTGAGTGTATTTTATAATTTCTGTGTATTTTTAGGTACCGTATATTATTATTATGTTAGTAAAGCTTGAAATATTTTGGTCTCACCTAAGTTTTTATGTAGTCCTGTTTCTAAATTAACATGACTATTGATTTCATTGAATAAAATTAACATTGAATATTTTTACTTACGTTATTGTCTGTAGTTCTTCTTTACACTTGGGAATAGTACAAGTTACAAGTACTTCCCAAAGCCCATCTATCTCTGCTGGAATGCCCAATGTTTAACCTGAGACTGAAATAGTACACTACCATCCCATTATAGTACAGGGTAATAAGGGGAGAGACTGCAACCCTACTTTGTTTTACTAATTATAGTACAACATAAGACAGCACTATACACGCATTATTTTACACTGAGGAGAGCACTCGTCTCTACCACACATTATTTTACAGTCTCGGTGAGATACTGTAGCACAATACCACCCATGATTGTACTGCCCTGATATAGCTCACTATCACGCATGATTGTACTGCCCTGAGCAGTATAGCTCACTACCACCAATGATTGTACTGCCCTGAACAGTGATATAGCTCACTACCACCCATGATTGTAATGCCCTGACATAGCTCACTACCACCTTTGATTGTAATGCCCTGATATAGCTCACTACCACCCATGATTGTACAATTGATATTACTGATATAGCTGACTATCTCACTACCATCCATTTCCATCAATTTTACTACGATACCGGTACAAATCATGTAGCACATTACCGGTACCGCCCATTATTGTCCAACTTAGATAGTAAGTACGAGGTACTCTATCCAATTCAATACCATTGTACCATACATGATTGCTAGTGTAGCAAACCGGATGGCACTCTGCCGTCCTTTATGGAATAAGACCAAGACAATAAAACTGCGATGTTGCCCAGTCAGCAACTTTGTGTGGCTCTCACGTTCAGTACCGGTATGTGAAACAAATGAACCCTTGAATTTTGAAAACGTCTCCCACTTCAAGTCCATCCCTCATTTCTCCACATCCCGTATACCTGATGAATTTCACGTTCACTGCGACACCATGGAATTGATTGATAGAATGTCAATAGAGTATCTATAGAAATGTCAACATTATGGAAATTAGCCATGATCCACAGAGCAGCCCCCTAGGCTGCCTGCCATTATAATATTGGTTACCGGTATTCTTCTTTTACAAACATGATTGCACGCACTCTTGTACATGAAGCAGTTGTGTTTCTCAAGTCCGGAACACAAATTTCAAAGAGTACGGTAAACATTTCATTGTGTGGACTGCAATTACTATAAATAAGTCATGAGTTAAAGCTAGTGAAATCTCTTATCTAATTCTAATAATACGTTATGGTGTTCATTTGTTGTGCGCCCCCCCCCCCTCACCTTTTACCATATCCGTCAAGAATTGCACTAATGCTAAAGAAACCTATCACTACCAGCAATTGCGCTAGTGCTAAAGAAACCTACCAGCAGTTGTGCTAATGCTAAAGAAACCTACCAGCAATTGTGCTAATGCTAAAGAAATCTACTAGCAATTGTGCTAATACTAAAGAAACCTACCAGCAGTTGTTCTAATGCTAAAGAAACCTACCAGCAGTTGTGTTAATGCTAAAGAAACCTACCAGCAATTGTGCTAATGCTAAAGAAACCTACCAGCAATTGTGCTAATACTAAAGAAACCTACCACTACCAGCAATTGTGCTAATGCCAAAGAAACCTACCACTACCAGAAATTGTGCTAATGCTAAAGAAACCTACCAGCTATTGTGCTAATGCTAAAGAAACCTACCAGGAATTGTGCTAATGCTAAAGAAACCTACCAGGAATTGTGCTAATGCCAAAGAAACCTACCAGGAATTGTGCTAATGCCGAAGAAACCTACCAGGAATTGTGCTAATGCTAGAGAGACCTACCACTACCAGAAATTGTGCTAATGCTAAAGAGACCTACCACTAACCAGGAATTGTGCTAGTGCCGAAGAAACCTACCAGAAATTGTGCTAATGCTAAAGAAACCTACCAGCAATTGTGCTAATGTAAAGAACCTACCAGCAATTGTGCTAATGTTAAAGAAACCTACCAGCAATTGTGCTAATGCTAAAGAAACCTACCAGAAATTGTGCAAATGCTAAAGAAACCTACCAGCAATTGTGCTAATGCTAAAGAAACCTACCAGCAATTGTGCTAATGCTAAAGAAACCTACCAGGAAGTGTGCTTATACTAAAGAAACTTACCAGGAATTGTGCTAATACTAAAGAAATCTACCAGGAATTGTGCTAATGAAAAAGAAACCTACCAGCAATTGTGCTAATACTAAAGAAACCTACCAGCAGTTGTGCTAATGCTAAAGAAACCTACCAGCAGTTGTGCTAATGCTTAAGAAACCTACCAGCAATTGTGCTAATGCTAAAGAAACCTACCAGCAGTTGTGCTAATGCTAAAGAAACCTACCAGCAATTGTGCTAATACTAAAGAAACCTACCACTACCAGCAATTGTGCTAATGCCGAAGAAACCTACCACTACCAGAAATTGTGCTAATGCTAAAGAAACCTACCAGCTATTGTGCTAATGCTAAAGAAACCTACCAGGAATTGTGCTAATGCTAAAGAAACCTACCAGGAATTGTGCTAATGCCAAAGAAACCTACCAGGAATTGTGCTAATGCCGAAGAAACCTACCAGGAATTGTGCTAATGCTAGAGAGACCTACCACTACCAGAAATTGTGCTAATGCTAAAGAGACCTACCACTAACCAGGAATTGTGCTAGTGCCGAAGAAACCTACCAGAAATTGTGCTAATGCTAAAGAAACCTACCAGCAATTGTGCTAATGTAAAGAACCTACCAGCAATTGTGCTAATGTTAAAGAAACCTACCAGCAATTGTGCTAATGCTAAAGAAACCTACCAGAAATTGTGCAAATGCTAAAGAAACCTACCAGCAATTGTGCTAATGCTAAAGAAACCTACCAGCAATTGTGCTAATGCTAAAGAAACCTACCAGGAAGTGTGCTTATACTAAAGAAACTTACCAGGAATTGTGCTAATACTAAAGAAATCTACCAGGAATTGTGCTAATGCCAAAGAAACCTACCAGCAATTGTGCTAATACTAAAGAAACATACCAGCAGTTGTCTAATACTAAAGAAACCTACTAGCAATTGTGCTAATACTAAAGAAACCTACCGCTAACCAGGAATTGTGCTAATGCTAAAGAAACCTACCAGCAATTGTGCTAATACTAAAGAAACCTACCAGCAGTTGTGCTAATACTAAAGAAACCTACTAGCAATTGTGCTAATACTAAAGAAACCTACCAGCAATTGTGCTAATACTAAAGAAACCTACCAGCAGTTGTGCTAATGCTAAAGAAATCTACTAGCAATTGTGTTAATGTAAAGAAACCTACCAGGAATCGTGCTAATGCTAAAGAAACCTACTAGCAATTGTGCTAATACTAAAGAAACCTACCAGCAATTGTGCTAATGCTAAAGAAACCTACCAGCAATTGTGCTAATACTAAAGAAACCTACCAGCAGTTGTGCTAATACTAAAGAAACCTACCAGGAATTGTGCTAATACTAAAGAAACCTACCAGGAATTGTGCTAATACTAAAGAAACCTACCAGGAATTGTGCTAATACATAAGAAACCTACCAGCAATTGTGATAATGCTAAAGAAACCTACCAGCAATTGTGCTAATGCTAAAGAAACCTACCAGGAATTGTGCTAATGCTAAAGAAACCTACCAGGAATTGTGCTAATACTAAAGAAACCTACCAGGAATTGTGCTAATACTAAAGAAACCTACCAGCAATTGTGATAATGCTCAAGAAACCTACCACTAACCAGGAATCGTGCTAATGCTGAAGAAACCAACCACTTACCGGTACCAGGAATTGTGCTACCGGTAATGCTAAAGAAACCTATGAACTTTCTCCCTTTGTATTTTAATTGAATCATGCTCTCTCTCTCTCTCTCTCTCTCTCTCTCTCTCTCTCTCTCTCTTTCTCTCTATCTCTCTTTCTCGCTCTTTCTCTCTCTCTCTTACTCTCTCTCTCAAAAACTACCCGGTATACAAAATTAAAATAGTATATTATTATAGCAAGATTTTAATAAAAATGTTAAAGAATAAATAATATTTAAATGTGAAAATATTTCAACTTCAACGCTGAAGTTTATCGACCCCCAAAGCTTACGTGGACTCCATGGCCATCATGGACCACATAGCAATCAACTTCAAAAGTTACCACAGTAGCCCCGTTGAGCATCCAATCTAACGATCACATCAGCTTAAAGTTAAAATATTCAAATGTATCACTAGCATCCATGGGCGCCCGCAGGTAGGGGCAAGGTGGGGCACTTGCCCCCCCCCCCCGATTTGATTGGATACAAAATTTTTAGACAAAAATAGAC
>CAXITT010000724.1:91733-118406 GCA_964033795.1 Lymnaea stagnalis | reverse complement strand
GGAAAGTTAATCGGTTTTTTTGCCCCCCCCCCCCCCCGGGTAAGAGACTAGGTACATCATCAATCAAAGCATTTTTTTTTTTAGGTCTCTTACTCTGGGGATCAGAATGGGGAATCTGGTAAGGAAGGGTCATGGCATTAGAAAGGTTGAGAACCAGTGCTCTACCCAGAGCCCCCTATACCCCATCTACTGCTATACCGGGGACAATCCCTTCAAAGTCTGCCCTCACGGGTCACTCATTACTCCATTGTTAGGCGAGGTCAAATCCCAATAAAGTTTTGGGCGCTACAAACTGTTTCGTAAAAAACCGAGGCCTACACTGCCACAATTAGAACAGGCAAAATTTTGTTAGCCACTAACTTTTCCCTCTGAATAACACAATGAACAAGAAGCATTTCTGGATTCTCATCTTTCACCAATTTTAGCCAGCCAATTTTACTGACTACTGAGTCTATTGACTACTTTTAAAATCAACAGATTTTTACAACACTTTTAAAGAACGCTTATTTGAAATTGAGACTTGAACGATTCTCCTTTAAAATTACAAGTTGAATCGTACTTGACGTTTGGTTTTCAAATTCTAGACAGCTTATTTTCGAATTGCTCCCCTAAACAATCAAATTGCGCCCCCCCCNTATGATAGTTTAGGCCTACTGTAGGACGCTGGCTTCTATTTCTTATGATAGTTTAGGCCTACTGTAGGACGCTGGCTTCTATTTCTTATGATAGTTTAGGCCTACTGTAGGACGCTGGCTTCTATTTCTTATGATAGTTTAGGCCTACTGTAGGACGCTGGCTTCTATTTCTTATGATAGTTTAGGCCTACTGTAGGACGCTGGCTTCTATTTCTTATGATAGTTTAGGCCTACTGTAGGACGCTGGCTTCTATTTCTTATGATAGTTTAGGCCTACTGTAGGACGCTGGCTTCTATTTCTTATGATAGTTTAGGCCTACTGTAGGACGCTGGCTTCTATTTCTTATGATAGTTTAGGCCTACTGTAGGACGCTGGCTTCTATTTCTTATGATAGTTTAGGCCTACTGTAGGACGCTGGCTTCTATTTCTTATGATAGTTTAGGCCTACTGTAGGACGCTGGCTTCTATTTCTTATGATAGTTTAGGCCTACTGTAGGACGCTGGCTTCTATTTCTTATGATAGTTTAGGCCTACTGTAGGACGCTGGCTTCTATTTCTTATGATAGTTTAGGCCTACTGTAGGACGCTGGCTTCTATTTCTTATGATAGTTTAGGCCTACTGTAGGACGCTGGCTTCTATTTCTTATGATAGTTTAGGCCTACTGTAGGACGCTGGCTTCTATTTCTTATGATAGTTTAGGCCTACTGTAGGACGCTGGCTTCTATTTCTTATGATAGTTTAGGCCTACTGTAGGACGCTGGCTTCTATTTCTTATGATAGTTTAGGCCTACTGTAGGACGCTGGCTTCTATTTCTTATGATAGTTTAGGCCTACTCGTAGCTCTACTCACCCTAATCGAGTTTCTATACTTTTCTTGACCCCTGCCCCACCTAAACACCTAAATACTTTCATGGACCCTTAATCAAGGTGCTCAAAATAACGATTTCCAGGTCCCGATCTGCTGGAAACATAAATTATAGATCCCAATCTCTAGAGTTAATAATAATATGTCGCCAACAATCTTCAAATTGGCCACCAGTGGTGGGACGTACGCTCTCCAATAGGTAAAAAACAAACGCATTAACTCTATAATTGATAAAACAGTGCAATAACTTATGCCAGAGGCGTAGCGAGAGTGTTTGGCGCCCGGGGAAAAGATTTGCGCCCAAGGACAAGGTTCATTTAAAGCGCCCCCTTTTCTTTTTTCATCTCTCAAACCCGTTATTTTTATCAATAAAATAATATCAAAGCACATTTTGGCGCCCCTAACTAGCAGGCGCCCGGGGACGTCCGTCCCCCCTCCACCCTTCGCTACGCCTCTGACTTATGCATAACCATAATTTATAATTAGGCCCCTTCAATGGGCATTTCAAATCCAAGCCTATATAATCCAAATGATTGAAGGCCGAATTGGATAATATCTGCACCCCTGATTTAATTATACCCCACTCCCCAATGGTGCCCGCTACCCCCGCATCCCTCTACTGACGCCACTGTTTTCATTTTTATTTAACTTCAATGTATTTTATTGACACGAGAGTAGAGCGATTCCAAACTTATACATAAAACATTTCCGCATTTTTAACCAACGTTTCATATCCTATTTCAGTGACACGCTGTAACTCTTTAACTTGAGTTGATATTTTTTACTGTCTCACAATTTAATGACGTAGTACGTTTTCCGGTTTCGTTTATAACACATTGTTGCCTCATCTGTTAGGCATTTTGTGCAATACTTACCTTATTTAAGCTGTCTACAAAGACATTTTAGGTATATAACTGTATAAAATATTAATTTAAAATTATGTATAAAATTATATGTTAGTTAAAGTATAATATTTAAAATCAACTGGTTTTTATAAAGTAGGCAGGAATCAATCATCTCGCCCCCACACTGCCCACAGTGCTCAGACAGAGGAGAGTGGGCTCAGTAAAACGTTAAACCTTATTTTTTAAAATCATTATAGACGTATTTTAGCGTTGTTAATTTAATAATCAAATGAGTTTTTATGAAAAAAAGGTATCAAATTTTTGACTTGGCCTTGACCATTTTTTTAGTTAACATTAAAATTAAAGTCAATAAATTGAAGCTGGGCATTTTATGATTAGCCTAATAATAAATATTATTAGGGTAGTCACTACCTAGGGCGCCTATATTATATACCTATATAAATCATTTTGACCATAGATTTTTAATTTGACTATTACTATTTGGTTTAACACTAACACTTTTCCTAAAGCCAAAACGCTTTAACTTTGGGTCATTTATCATATATATGATACTTCATAGCTATTTAAAAATTCAAATACTGCCTGTCTCTAGGCCCACCTAATAATCTCCATTTAATTTAAGGGCTAAATTTTAAATGCCTTCCCTTTGAGGCCTTTGCCTTTAAATTTCACAAATCATCCAATATGAGTTTGGTTTCTGTACTATATTATACTAATACTAATACTATACTCAGTCTTAGGGTCCCCCCGCAGATCGGGTTAACAGGAAATAGTCAGGAATTCATTGAATAATTTTCCCGGTTATAAAAACCGGGAAAATGGGCCTTCTAAGTAAGGAAATTTTCCGGAAATTCTGGATTTTTTAATTTGTAAAGAAATAGTAATAAATTTGGCTTTGGATTCCATGAAAATTGAGATTAATCACCAATCTCATCTCTTTTTAGCCTTTCTGTTATCAAAAAGACTTTGCCAAAATGCTTCTGGTTTCCCCTTTACTACACATGCGTTTTGAGCTCTACAAGTTTCTAATGCCTTACAACTTTGATTTTGATAGACCAGAAATATTTATTTTCTGTTTTCATCACCGATCAAGAGATGTTTGGGTAAGTAAAGTGTAAAATACAGTTAACAATTATTTGAATCTCGTTTTCAATTGTGAGGTTACAATTATAAATATAAAACTACTCATCCAAGCGCTGTCTAAAATGACTTGTTATGTCTTAGTCTTAATAAGTTATTATTAAGTTTTACTGTATGTAAGCGACATGTATTTTTTAATTAATAATGGAGTATGCCTTCTAAATTTAAATAGGCTAATATGTTTAAGTTATTTTGTGTTGTTGTTTTTTTTTTTTTGCGCAGATTAGTTAACTAGTTTACGTCTGACTTTGGAAATTCATTTAAAAGTTAATAAAACTAGTCACTAGTTGATTGGACTCGATACATTCAGTGAGCCTAACAATAACATAACTGCCTATAGTTAGTCTTTATTTATACTTCTGCACTCCTGTGCTCTGGGTATACTTTCCGGTATTATACTAGAATAATTCATAAGCACAGTGGCGTAGGCAAGGGTTGTTTGTTTGTTGTTTATTTTTTGTGGGGGGGACCTTTGGAGACCCAAACAAAAAAGGTGGGGGTGGGTTGTCTATGATCCATTCCCCTGCGGTAAATCCTGACTGCCGTTTCATATGCATAACTTAGTATCTCATCTGACTCTGTATAACTGTAGTTTTGTATGGGTATAATATAGTCTATATGATATGGTGTATGCCTTACTTTAAACTATAAACATAATATGATAATATATTTTATTTTGTTTCACTATTCAGGATCTAGGCTTAATAAAATAATGCCCAACAGTTCCTTTAAAGACAGCTATCATGATAATGATGAAACAAGTCATCACTGCTTCACTATGCTGGAAATATTGATATCAAGTATTCAGGGAGAAAATATTAAAAACGTTGATCATCTGATGAGACTTCAGCTTTATCACCTACCTTAGGTGTCCATTTCTGCAACTTCTCAGTCAAGCTCCCAATTTATGTGTCAAAATATGAAACCCTGATTGAAGAGATTTTATTTTATAGACACTTAAAGTGTGTTGACTCAAACTAACATTTTCTTCTCAAAGAAGAGAATATTAACTCCATATAAGAAAAGATACTTTCCATTTGTGGTAGCTATACGTATGTTCTAGAATGCCCCTGAGAACACATTGCAAAAGTTGCCCTTGCACTTATAAAGTAAACATCAACAATTTTCCAAGTTTAAGTAAATTGAAAAATTCCAATTGCTAAGAAATTTAATAAACATATACATGTATACACCTTAATTGCTTGTTCATTAGTGTTTTATTTCAATGTTGCTTTATTTTGACAATTTCATTGTTGTTTTTACATTATCAACAAAAACGCCACATTGCGATAGGAATGTTTTTGTTTTCATTTGGGAAAAATTAGGGAATTTTGTTTTTAAAAAAGGGTGGGAATCCTGTATACTATACTAATAGTAGTCTACATCACTACTTCTATATAATTATTAATCATAATAAATTAAAGAGAATTATAACAGAAAGTAGTAAATTTGGATTAAACCGAGATTTGTATATAATTCCAAGCAAGAATTTTGAAAGTGTGTTTCTCAAGTTTCTGTAATGACAATGATATTTAGCTTTATGTTGATCTTTTGTGTTGAAGAGCTCTATCTATGGTTATGTAAATAAATAATAGAGATGGTATTTTAGGGTATTTTTCAATTTTTAACTGTGCACAATCAAAATTCATGATTACAAGATTTTAAATTAAAGATTTTAAATCAAAATTTATGTCATACTATGACAAACACATTGTTTGTAAATTATGTAGAAAATTTCTCATTAAAATCTTTCTTTTTTTTTGCTTCTCTAGACTAAATAAAAATGCCTAAAAAGAATAAAGCTGATAGAGAAAAGTGGAAAGGGGAAGAAGATGACGAGGTTGTTGGCAGTAAGGGCAAACTTGCAACAAGTGATGATATGGATGTAGATGCTGAAAAGAAATCTAAGCCAAAGAAGAATAAAAAAGAAAAGAAAAAAGGAGAAGACGGTGAAGATTTAGGAACACAGGACAAGAAAGATTCTGAAGGTGGAAAGAAATTGAAGTCTAAAAAGGGTAAAGGAGGTAAAGAAAGTGCAGGGGATGATGAAGATGATGAATCTGTCATTGGTAGTAAGTCTTCAATAAATAATGATAAAGTCCCAGTAGCAAAGCCCAAAAAGAATAAAATAGAGCGAGAGAATGGGAAAGGAGATGACGATGATGATGATGATGAACTTGTCAACAAATTCGACAGCCTCTCAACTAATGATGATAAAGATTTAGAAGTTGGAAAGAAATCTAAAAAAAAGGTTTGACTCTTTTGTACTCTTTATTTAACTTTTGTCTTCCTGCAATCTGGATTTTTGTAATTCTATACAATTACAATATGTGAAAAGAAACATCAAATGAAGGTTTCATTTCAAATTATTCATTAGACAAATTTTTTATTTTTTTTCATGATTAAGAACTAAAACTTTATTTTCTCTTCAAATAACTGACTGCTTCTGCATGGCATGTTCACAAAAATTTGATCTCAGAACTTAAGAATTTTGTAAGGGTGATGCTAAATGTTACCATGTTGATCACAAAATTTGATTTGAAATAATAATTTAAGATTAATGTTAATGTATGTTCCATGTAGGATAAAAAGAAGAAAAGCAAAATGGACAAGTTAAAGGAGGAGATGATTGCCGGTGAGAAAGAAAAGAAGGAAGAGGAGAAAACAAAAAAAGAAAAGATTGAAGTTAAAGAAGCAATTGCTGGAAATGACAGTGATTATGCTGATGAAAATGGAATTGAGGAGGAGGAAGAAGAGAACAGAGATGCCCTTGCAGAGCAGGAAGCTGCTGCAAGCAATGCAGCTGAAGGTTAGCCACAGTTCTGTATTCTCTGAACAGAAGATATTTACAAAATGAAATGCCATCACAGGGTTGTTTGATTTTGACAGTATAAAAAAATATGCATTTATCATTGCTGCCATCAATGTTATTACAGCCATCAATGTTATTACAGGCTTGTTCTAAAATATGTATTTCTATTTCTCAAAATTACATTTTCATTTACTTGACCATAATGTTATAATGTGTTAATACTTAACCATTTATGTTAATACATTTTAATCTAAATATATAAATATTATTTAACGTTGAATACAGGAAATAACTGGCCTATTTTGGTAGTGAGATATTTCTTTCTTTCATGTTACTCTGAAATTTCCCTCATTTAATCAGTCTAACTATTTTGATTGCACATTGCCTTCCATTCAGCTGAAGAAAAAGAAAAACCAAAGCTTAGCAAAAAGGAACTGAAAAAGTTGAAGAAGAAGGTTTGTAGTTAGATATAATTTTAATTTTAGATTTAATTTTAATACTTTTTAGTAGACTGAGCTTAATTATTTAATGGAAATAAATAAACAAATAAAAAATTATGATTTTTTCTTTTACCCAAATCAATTAAAACATGCTTATTATTTCCCCAGATGGAATTTACGAAGGCCCTTGAAGAAATGGAAGAAGATGGTCAGTTTTCAGTATCACAAGCTGAAAAATCTAAGAAAGACGCTCTTCTAGATAACCAGTTAGACATTAAGGTAAACTGTTATTATATATAACCTTTACATTTTATTCTCTTGCTTTGAAAAAGAATAAAAATTTAACACCAATCTACTCTTTTGTTAGAAATTACGCATAAAAAATCTTATTACCCTCTAAAATCTAGGTCGAAAAATTCAGCATCTCTGCCCGTGGAAAAGATCTCTTTGTAAATGCTGATTTACATATAACTCATGGTCGAAGATATGGTCTTGTAGGTCCTAATGGGTAAGGTTTTTACAAAATTTTTGTTCATTCAAACCTACAAATGATTTAATTTATGAGAAAAAGAGTGAGGAGGAAAAATTAAAGCTATGTCAAATCTTGTTTGAAAACATGAGTTAAATCTAAAACACTAAACATATAATTGTATAAATATAACTTTTCTTTTGATAGGGATATCCTCAATCTGTTTAATCTTTATAGCTAAATAAATTTCCTTGTTCTATTTGATACCGGTAGTAGTACCAGTTCCATGAGATTTAATACACATTTCAAATCCTTTTGAATAATTATTTAGCTTAGTATAACATTCTTTCAACACAAGAAAGTGAAATGAAAAGCCTAAAGTTGAATGCTTGCATGATTTTTATGGACAATATTAAAGTAATTCCTTAACTTTCTTTTACAACATTTCCCAGGCATGGAAAAACCACTTTATTAAAGCACATTGCCAGCCGATCTCTCAATGTACCAGCCAACATTGATGTGCTATATTGTGAACAGGAAGTGACTGCTAATGAAACAAAAGCTATCGATGCAGTCTTAAAGGCTGACAAGAAGAGAACCGCACTCCTCCAAGAGGAAAAAGATTTAATATCTAGGATCACAGAGGGTGGTCGAGAAATCACAGATCGGTTAAAAGATGTGGGTTTCATTTACTAACTAGAATTATTAATCAACATTAAAATTTATTTTTTTAAGTATAAAGTTAAAATTTTAATATTCTTTTCGATGTTTAGATGTCTCCATATTTTATTTAAAAGGGAAATTATTACATGAATCGAAATAGCCTGATTTAAACTTTTTAACTCAACTAACAGAGGGCCTTTTATTGTTCACAAAAATGTTGGAGGTATGCATCTGTTTTCACTTCAAGTACATGGGCCATCTTGTTAGCCTAGAAAGCAATATTGGGTTTGTAAGAAGATTGAAACCATTGACTATAAAATTTCATTTATTTTATAAATAAACAAAGTTTTATATGATTATGATTTCTCTGTGGTCTTTACAGGTATATGAAGAATTGCGAGCAATCAATGCTGATGCTGCTGAGCCCAAAGCTAGACGTATTCTAGCTGGTCTGGGTTTTACCAAAGAAATGATGAACAGGGCCACCAAAGACTTGTCTGGTGGATGGAGGATGAGAGTCTCTTTGGCAAGGTACATTTTATTTTTATATCTCATTTTTATTTTGATTAGAATTGTCTGTCATTTAAATTTCATTGCAAATGTTACTGATACTTTAAAAATATAAATTATTTAATGAGTGAGGGTGGTTGGTAATTTCTATACATTATAAATGGTAATTTTAAAATCAATTCCAATATCCTGTTCTTCAGAAGTCTCTTTTTAATTTAAAGAGATGTAAATATATATTTGTAAATTCATGTATTCTTCCCATGAGAAACTATCCCTTAAATTTTTAAATTAGCCTATCTTAGCTTTTGGCGCTTCAAATCTAACAGACTATGGGAATTATTAGTTTTCTATGAATTTTCATTTCCTTTTGACACAGAGCTCTGTTCATGGAACCCACTTTGCTGATGCTTGATGAACCCACCAACCATTTAGATCTTAATGCTGTCATTTGGCTTGACAAGTACGTTTTCTTCCAAATGGTGATTTTGGGCAGGCATTACAACACCTTGAAGTTTCAAAACCTCAAAAAATAAATATTATATGATCTTAAATTTATTTTATTAATCAAAATGTTTTTGATGTGAATGATTTATCGAATTAAAAAAATATTTGTTCTCTCATCTGTGAATTGTCTCTTATTCTCTGCATCAGCTACCTGCAGCAATGGAAGAAGACCCTGTTAGTTGTTTCTCACGACCAGAGCTTCTTGGATAATGTCTGTACAGATATCATTCACTTGGATCAACAGAAGCTCTTCTACTACAGGGGGAATTATGGTAAGCTTATCCAAGTCCTTCTGTTCACACAACCTATAATATGATTTGAGGTTTTTACTCTAAGTTGTGTGCCTAATTTCATACATGTCTATAAGATGTTAAATTTACTTCCATGTCTCAAACCACTGTTAAAATTTGATTCAATTATTTAAGGGCTGTTGATAAGGTAACAAAATTTCCAGCACTGAGTTAATTAAAAATTTTAAAAAAATTTCATTTCATAGCTACTTTTAAGAAGATGTATGTACAGAAAAGAAAAGAACAGTTAAGGGATTATGAGAAACAAGAAAAGAAATTAAAAGATATGAAAGCTTCCGGCAAGTCTACCAAACAAGCTGTGAGTAAATACTGTTGGATTTTGTTGAAATACGTTAATTTTAAATTTTGGCCAACCACAGCATTATTGACAGGGTTTGGCATGCTGCTTTATGGGCCACCATGAGGCACTACAACATCAACACAAACCTAACCAGCATGATATGCAACCTCTATGATAAGGCCACCAGTCTTCCTCAACAAAAACATCGGAGCATGGTTCAAGACCAGGGTTGGAGTACGACAAGGCTGCCTGCTCTCCCCCACCCTATTCAACATCTTCCTAGAGAGAATTATGTCAGATGCTCTGGAAGTGCATGAAGGGACAGTCAGCATTGGCGGCAGAACAATCACCAACCTACGCTTTGCGGACAACATAGATGGACTGGCTGGGAACGAAGAAGAGCTAGCCAACCTGGTAAAGCGTCTCGATAAGACCTCGTCATCCTACTGCATGCTAATCAGTGCCGAAAAGACAAAACTGATGACAAATAATACCGCAGGCATCACCACTGAAATTAAGGTCGGGGAGGAAAGATTAGAGACTATCGGCCGCTTCAAATACCTAGGAGCAATAGTCTCAGAAGAAGGCTCCAAGCCCGAACTGATGTATTGGATTGCCCAGACTACAACAGCACTAAAGAAGCTCAAGAAAATATGGAATGACAAAAATATAGCCCCCAGCACCAAAATCAGGCTGATACGCTCATTATTCCTCTCCATTTTCCTTTATGCCTGCGAATCCTGGACATTAACAGCCGATCTTGAAAGGAAAATAAAGGCGATGGAGATGGGATGCTTCAGAAGCATTTTTGGCATCTGGTATAGGAACCACATCTCCAATGATACAGTGAAAGAAAGGGCTCATCAGGCAATTGGGGAGTATGATGACCTACTGGTGACTGTGAAAAAACGCAAACTACAAAGGTACGGCCACGTAACAAGGAAACAAGGGCTTGCCAAAGAAATATTGCAGGGCACCACAAGAGGAGGGAGAAGAAGAGGAAGACAAAGAAAAAGATGGGAGGATAACACAAAGAGTGGACAGGACTAACACTGGGCGATGCAGTGCGAAGTGCTGAAGACAGAGAGGAATGGAGGAGGATGGTTCACATGTCATCTGTGGCGCCCCAACGGTCCAAGGACTAAGGGACATGAGGATGCGGAGGAGGATTAGGATCTTCTAAAAATAATTAGGAGATAAAATATCTATCTGTTTTTTGTTTGAGTTGATGTTGCAAAATTGAAAATGTGTAACTCTTACTGTTGTGTAACTTGTAACACATTCATTTGTTTAGGAAAATCCTTATCATGTACATTTTCAAATGTCAACATATATATTAGACATTTTATACTGGATTTAGAAAGATCTAGTCCCAAATTATTTGTTTCTTCATTTGATAGCTGAGTAAATTAATTGTATTATTGATTTTCAAAAACTTCTAGTTAACAATCATAATGTTCTTTATATCAATATTTTATATAGGTCATCTGCACTCTTATGTCAAAGATTTGCCGGATGTTAACGTTTCAAATAAATTGTAGAGTCTATTCCAGTATAATGGGAAAGACATGGCACAACCAAATATATAGTTTGTTCTTCACTCTTTGGAAATATGACAGGAAACCAAGCAAAAAGAGGCTCTGACTCGCAAGCAGGAAAAAGGCAGGAAAAAACAAAGTCAATTTGACGATGAGGAAACAAAAACTGAACTTCTGGCTAGGCCCAAGGAATATGTAGTCAAGTTCACCTTTCCACCCCCCGCCCCACTCAATCCACCCATTTTGGGTGTCCACAGTGAGTACTTCTTCTTCGTGTATTTTTGCAATGTAAAATTCATATATTTTTGTTATATTGGTTTTGCTAATTTTAGAAATGTTTGAGTATTAATGAAATATTTACATTCCCAGACCCTGCTTATGCAATCTCTACTTAATAAAACTTGTTACATTATTAAAAATTTATCAGAATAAACGCCTGTGAAGAAAAGCCACTTTAGATTTCATTCTAAAGAACAGTCATCTATCTATTTCTGGAAATGACCTCTTTTCATCTAAATCATTAAAAATTTTATGCTTAAAATTTTCATGGCAGATGTCATGTCTGTACATTAATCTAATTTGATTTCAAACTATTTCTTTCCTTGTCACCTTTTTTTTCTTTTTATGTTTTGGCACAGACAGAAAATTTTTAAGGATTACAACTTCATTTGTTTTGTTCACTATATAAGTATGAATCCTTGACAGCCATTCTTAATTTGTTGCATTTGAATCCTCAGCTGCCACTTTTGGTTATACTGGGCAGAATGTTCTCTTCAAAGACTTAGATTTTGGTATCGACATGAATTCTAGAGGTGAGGCTGCTTATAATAGTATAGTTAAAAAATATGAGATTTGGTGAGAAAATATGTTTTTCAATATGAAGTATTTTCTCTTCTTATGTGCAGCAACTTAATCTAATTTAAATGCACATAAATGTTCTTTACTGGATTGGAAAAATAAATAAGTCTTTTACAGCCCAATTTTGCTACGGGAGCTATGTTTACCATTTATAATATCATCAATTCTGATTTCTGAACAATCTTAACATTGTGGCCTAATTATTTTTTAGAAAATGTCATTTTTTTTAATTTTTGTACTGTCATATCCGTACCATTATTAAAAAATTCATTTTATCCAATTTCTTTAGTTGCCATTGTTGGACCTAATGGTGTTGGTAAAAGTACATTCCTCAAACTTCTGACTGGGGAAATTTTACCGGTGAGCTTCAAAGATTATATTTTGTTATCATTGTTTTTTGCATGTATTATCTGCTTGTACACTTCAGTTGTTAAATTAATACAGGATTTTTATTAAATGTTTTAAACAATGAATGTGCATATGTATTTTATATGTATTTGTTATATTTCAGCAAACAGGAGAGAGGAGAAAAAATCACAGATTGGTAAGTTTTTAAAAACATTCATGTGCAGGGGAAGGAAGACTATTCGCACTGGCATTTAAGTTATGCTGAAAAATTATGTTGAAATGGCCTTTTGAAAATAGTGTTATCTTAGTTGCAAGAAACTTTCTAATCTAATTGTGAAAATTATTGACTGAAAAAAATGTTTATTTAATACTAACTTTTTGTCGCTTTTTCATTATAAAAAAACAATTTAATAACAGCGTATTGGAAAATATGATCAACATTCTGCAGACCAGTTAAATTTGGATGAATCCCCAACTGAGTATTTAATGGTATGTTATTACATTGACATTTTTATAAGAATTTACTTATATTGTCACAAATGTTGAGATGTTATTAAACCAAACTACTTTCTCTGGCTAGCATAGAATTATCAAATTGTAAAGCTTTATTTTATTTTGCTCATTTCATACTTTTCACTCTGGGGATAATGTAAATTGCCATGCCCTTGAGTTCTTAACTATTTCTCCCTTTAAAATGTTCATTATGCAGTTCACATTTGAATTTGTTGTTAATACTTTATGGGACCAATTTATTGATCTGTCCAGGTGATTGATCAACAATAACCTTGTTTTAACCTTTTTAAATAATGGTCAAGTGTATGAAAAAAAACCTATTTTAGTTAATTTTTAATATTTGACTCAATAATCAATAAGTGTTGCAGTATGAAAATATAAAAACAGGAAGAAATTGACAGGTTAACAATTTATATTAAACAACGATAATAAAAACCTGGTGTTACTCATAAGTGTACATTAACTTTAAGTAAGATTTTAAATCATACTGTTATGGTCATTGGGGAAGTATAAAATTATTGACAAGAACCATTACAGATCCAACTTTGCTGTCTATTTTTTTCAGCGTTTATTCAACCTTCAATATCAAGATGCCAGGAAAATATTAGGCAAGTTTGGCCTTGCTTCCCATGCTCACACAATAACAAATCGTGACCTGTCAGGAGGTCAGAGGGCAAGAGTTGCATTTGCAGAACTGTCATGCCGTGCACCAGATGTTCTCATATTGGTAAACAGCTCTCTTCTTTGTGTATCAAACTTTAACTTAAAGATGAATTGCAGCAAAAGATTTTCAGTATCTACTGCGAGTACATTTTTTTTTGAGACTCTAAAACAGCCATTTTTAGATGTTTTGAACAGGGATAGCAAGTTATTATACAGTAACTTCAGCGATGTTTTATAACAGAATCAATTTTTTATTCCAAAATTCAGGATGAGCCGACAAACAACCTTGACATTGAATCTATTGATGCATTGGCTGATGCTATTAGAGATTTCACTGGTGGTAAGAACTTTGTTTTATGATTTTTTAAATTTCTTTATGCTAAATCTTAATGTCTCATTTCAAAAACTTTCTCATCTAGTCATATTTTAAAAATATTGAAATTGTTAGAAGATTTCAACTCCATTGTGCTTGAAAGGCATTTAATCAAGCATTTGTTAATGGCCTCTCATCCCCAGGTGTCATCATAGTCAGCCACGACGAGAGGTTGATCCGAGACACAGACTGTCAGTTGTGGGTTGTGGAGAATAAGACAATCAATGAGATTGACGGGGACTTTGATGACTACAGACGTGAGCTGCTGGAAGCCTTAGGAGAGAACATCGCAAATGCTGCAGCTGCTTCCGCCCAAGCAACATGACCTTTACCTTGATTATGACCACAAATTTTTAAAACAAAACCTGGAAATAGCATATCATTGGATCATTGGCCTGGATGTTATTTTCTTCAGCATGTTAATCAAAGCTGGACAAAATTTTTAAATAGGAATTCTTTACTTTGGTTTGGAAACTTTCAGTTGAAAGTTTCAAATTCATGTTCATTTTATTCATCTATCTTTATAGGTTAAACTATTTTTGAGATAGTCTGCAGACTTTCCTAAACAGGCCATTATGTTCCAATGATTGGTAATGCTTTGCGAAAGTAATACTGACCCAAGTGAAATAAGATGACAATGTAAATATGGTATGCTATACAGAAAAAACTTCCAATTTATAACATTTTATTTAGATCATTCACTTTTCAAAATTGGTTTCCCACTTTTTTTTTCTATTTAAGCGTAACAATTTTAATAACATGTTTTAAAGCTGTAAACTGTATACTTTTTAAAAAATCTGATCATTTTCTGTAATATTTCAGTGTATTTAAAAAAATAAACAAATTCCTTATACCTAATCCTATTATTTGTTTAGATTTGGTGAGGAAATTAATTTCTTCCAAATAGTTTTGATAGTTTCCAAATTGAAGAACCTTGAGATAAAGTTCCTCAAACCAATGCAACATTTTTGTTTATACTGGTAACATCTTAACTCCCCTAAAACACCTGAGACTGAGAGCCACTTACTATTTAAACCGGTACTCAAATGATATATTACATCGCTTGATCTCTCTTCAAATGATATGATACATCGCTTGATCTCTCTTCTTTAGTCTGTGAAAGTTGTCAATTTTTTAATAACTGTCCCAGAAACCAGTGTTTCCCAAAGTTTCGGTCCGCTGACCAGTGCCGGTCCACAAGCCTTATCTTGCCGTTTCCACGCAACATGAGAGAAGTACCGTAACTGGATAAAAGTTAAATAAAATTAACAGCCATAACAAAAAGAACTTAACATGGTAATATTTGATGAAGTCCTCTTGAAGTGGCTGATGTGAGATAAAAGAAGATAGGGTGAAATCAGTTCTAATTATTAAATCTGGCACCAGTCCCTGCTGCAAAGGGCATCTTATCAACCAGTCCACCAAACGTAACAGTTTGGGAAACACTGCATTAGGGTTATCCGGGTTAGATAGAATTTATATATTTTTTTGGTGCGTACTGAAGAAAATCATGTCACTTCCTCAGTAAAACTGATGCTGTATTCATTAGGGCACTAAGTCTGATGCTGTCTATGACTTAATCTGGACAAACCAGTTAGATTTGTTTTAGAATATAGTTCAAATGTTATTACAGTAAATAGAAATAACAAAACGAAATAATGGCCTGAAAATGATCGAACCGTATTTGAATATTGAAGAATTCATTTTAAGTTTCTGGGCTGTCAAGTGTGTAACTGATCTATGAGAACGGAAGCTCTCATAATATTGACATGTAAAGTCATCTAAATCTTTCAGTTATCTGCCACTCTCAGCAGCCAACTAGATTTACTGTGTTTTGTAAGGTAGCACAGTTCAAATATACACCTTAATATTTGATATACATTTGTTGTAATTCCTATTAAAATTTTGGTGTCCTCAGGTTAATGATTTCTTAGATTTTTTTCTGTGAATATGAATAAGTGTTTGAGGATCGATGTTTGAGAAATATGAGTTACAGTTTTATACAGCATTAACTGAGCGTGGAAACGGTTATACAAATATATCTTTCACAGAACATGTAAAAGCATGATAAGTAACAAGCTAATGCAATTATATATAAAAAATTCACAGGATAAGTTGAAACCTAATACCATTATATCCATCATTCAGGGGACATGTAACAGTAAGTTATATCAAACCTTCATGGGACATTTAACAGTCTGATACAATTATATCAAACATTGACAGGAAGCAACCATTACAACGTCCCTTGGACCAAGAGGTTTGTATCACCTCCTAGGTTGCTCCCATCTATAAAATAGCTTTATGGAGTGGAATTGTTGGCCATGCATTCTAAGGCGAAAGTTCTCAGAAACCTTAAGTAATGGGAACGTGACACAAGCTTTGGCAGTGGCTGCCATCTCACTAGTTAACTTAGTAACTTACATTGATGGCAGAAAGAAAAAAAACCTCTCAACATGTCACTGTGATGACAATAATATTAAACATGCCCACGTGATGGTAGTTAAATATCAAATAACGGGTGTTCACTAAAAGAGTGGTGCACCTTTCATGTTATGAGATACCGTATACAGAAATTCACCTCATAACAATCATATAATATAGAAACATGAGTGTTAGCAGATACCGTATACAGAAATTCACCTCATAACAATCATATAATATAGAAACATGAGTGTTAGCCCATTTTGCTGGATTGACAAATTATTGCAAAAGTATAAGTTACTTGTTTTTGGCCTTAAGCTATCTGTTTCCTTTTTTTACATTTTTGATGACAAAATTTTTTTTCCTGCAAAATTTGTATAATAGTAATAGTAATAGTGCTTGGCCAAGCTACAAAGATCAAAATTCTACCTTAAAATAAAGCCATCAATAGAGCATAGAATAATCATACCAAGCAAGTGTGATGCGCAATGTAGGTAGTGTATCAGCTGATCATCCGGGCAGTCGGAGCTTGTTGTCGAAGACCATCGTAGAAACCTTACATAGTCACTGCATTGTATTAAAATGCAAGGTCAAAACAGTGGGGACCAAAGTTCTCACAACACAATGTAGTGTGTTACGGTGCCAAATAGGACAAAAACGTTCTACCGCTTCACTATCTGATCTCCCAAAAGATCGAAGCACTTCAGTCAGTTGGGCCAGTTAGTAATTAGAGATACTAGGTAGGCCTACATTTGGCGTCCAATTCAGTGCATTTAGAGAAAAGTACTGGCTTCGTTAATTTCATTATCAACATCTTTCAGAACCCTACTTCCTCCCCATCATTTAATGTCATCCTTTGTTTTTTTACACATAAGACTGTCACTGTGCATCTTTAACAGATAGCGAAGGTCCAACCAAAAACACAGCAATATCAGACTGAAAATTGGTATAAACATATTTACCAGTTAAAATCACTTTTGATGAATCATTAAACAATGAAAAATTTCAAAACACACACACACACCCACCCAATATATATTACGACCTTATAGAAATTAAAACTATTCCAATTATTAAAAAAATAAGGGGGGGGGGGGGTGAAAATAAAAGCTCAACATTTTTTAAATGAAGTTCGCAGTTGTGCAATGAAAACATCGTGCTTATAAAATTCCTTTGATTTTAATTTTCGGTCATCAAAATATGACATTCGCTGACAATCAGATTTGCAGTGGCGTAGCGAGGGTGCTTGGCGCCCGGGGACAAGATCCATTTTTAGCGCCCCTTTTTCTTTTTTTTCAACTCTCAACCCCATTATTTTCATCAATAAAATAATAATCAAAGCACATTTTGGCACCCCTAACTAGCTGGCGCCCGGGGACATCTGTCCTGCCCCCACCACGCTACGCCTCTGCAGATTTGTGATCTTCCGAGAAAACATTTTCGGCATTACATCATTCTTTTCTCCCCTTAATTCTATAAATAGTTATTCCAGGTACCAAAATTATATGCCATGTCTGAGATACCCATCACTACTGTATATTACGTCATATCAAATAATTTTTAAAAATTTAAAAAACAAATAGGATCCTTTATTGCAAAGCCCCCCCCCCCCCCACCCGCAGAGGATCGCTCCTCTACGCTGCGCGAGAGACTAGTAGTAGTAGCCCCCCCCCCCACCCGCAGAGGATCGCTCCTCTACGCTGCGCGAGAGACTAGTAGTAGTAGGCTTTGAGCGCAAATGAAGTGTTCGCCAGCCTGAAGATAATGATCCGGCGCCCTCGCCATGACCGATTGACTCCCTGGACAAGGGGCCCTAGGAGATGCAAATCCTAGACCCTGGGGCAGGGGCTCTCAAACTACGCCCTGTGGACCTGTTCCGACCCGCGATGGGTCATTTATTCAGAATGCCTTAACACCAAAAAAAGTACCTGACCAGCAGGGATAAATATGTACCTGAATATTGATAATCTCATTAGACAAAGCAGGCCTGTACTTTTCATTGAAATACTATTAACTTTACACTGGATATATTTTTCAATCATTTTAAAAGTTATTGTTTTTTCAAGTTGTTTTTTCACTTCAAATGATATATATGCGGTGTGCATAGAATTCTTTCATATTTTTTTCAAACTTTAGTCTGAGAGGCACTAAGCCGGCCCCCGACATTGTCACAGGACACTGATTCAGCCCCTTGTTTAAAAGGTTTTAAGACCCTTGCTCTTAAGTCTAAAAATATATTGAAATACCGGTAGTAGAAAATGAAATTTTTTTCATCTGATCCTATCAAAGGTTTTAATTAATGTTCGTGTCATCTTGAAACTCATACAGCGGAAAACTTTAAAATCCTTGCACATCTAGAGTTATAGTTAAGTTTTATTAATTTGATTGTTCACAGTTTTTTTTTTTTTTTTTTTTTTTTTTTTTTTTTTTAAAAGGCAATTTAAAAATAATTTGAGGAAGCAAGGATATATCTACACTCTATTAACTCTGGCATCTGTTTCATTCCTTATAATTTTTGGTTGCGTTTCTGTCTTTGCCGAGCTCATTCCTACGCAGTCCTAGTTTGTGTGCACTTTATTTCCTTTGATTTATTCTTAGTTTAATTCCTACAGCTTGGTAAGAATAATTTAAATGTCTTTATAAAAATTGATAATTTCTTATCACCTGACATTGTTTTAAATTTTAAGAAAATAATATTTATTCTTCAATATTTAATATGATATACATAAATAATTAACATAATCAACAGAGCCTGCATATTTAATTGGAAGGCCTATATTTTTTTCTTTGAGATTGTTAGATTTAGAGTAATCCATGGCATGTAGAGGCAGGTATTTGTTTTTTATGTTACATAAATTGTATTTGCAGCAGCTGGGAACAGGCCTGCACCTAGGAAATTCTGAGCCCCAGGCAGCTAACAGAGTTTGGGCACCTTTTGTGTTTCAAACATGTGTGCATAGTTTAAAAACTCGAAAAAGGGGGGCCCCTATCTAGCTTTGACCCCTGACAAGTGTCATGATTGTCCAGGTGCGGGCCTGCAGGGATATATGTGATATCTCCAAGTGTAGTATTGACCCAGACTTTTACTGGATCGTCCTTTGTGCTCCCGAGCAGCTATTCTAAAGACCTCGTTTTGCATGGAGCCTTTGTGCATGGAGGAGAGCCACAAGCTTCAATCCTTTACTGATACGATAACTGATTGTTCCCACATGTCCGAGTTAATGCAGAAAGATTTCAGTTAGGCTTTCATTTTGTCTTATAAACGTTTTTTTTTTTGTACACCGGCATACCGCATGCCATGCTTAGGCAGCCATAAAATATTCTCTTTGGAAAACGTTATTCTAACATTCTCACATGTCTCGCCCAACGCCATGTGAAAGTGGTTCAGCTTTCTTGCATGACATTGATACACCGTATATGTTTCACACGTAAGGAACCCAGCTAAATCGTCAAAAAAACAACAACAAAAAAACACTGAATGGCTCAAGTTTATTCAGGTCTATTAGTCAGTCTATTGTCTTACTTGTTTAGGACTTTCTTCGCACTTCCCATGTTTCGATTCTGAAGTCTAAACTAAACATGCAAGTCTATTTTCTCCATGATAAATAATTATTTAAAAAAAAATAAATTTTCTAAACCATTGTTTAGATACATGAATTTTCAATCAAATTCGCAAATTAAGTATTCAGTCTCTTTAAAATTTGGAAAAACTGATTTAAAACGATTTTAAGGAGTTTACGGCGAGGATGATTAAAAAGTTGTATTTAGAAGTCGTAAAAGCTATGAACCTCCAGTTAATAATTATTAGAATAAGATACAAAATTATTGCATTCTTTGCTTGAAAAAAAAAATGAATTGTTCATAAATAAAATGTAAGTTAATTATTAAATTATAGAAAATAAAGTGGTACATAGTATTTAACACAAATGTTGCCGTGGGAATGTTTAATAGGAAACAATCCATTTTTTTCCGCAACAAAATATTGTTTACGACAGATACTACTTTATTTATTTATTTATAGCCGATAGAAAATTTATAGTGAAAGATGCCGATTGCTGCGATTATGCTACTGATCAATATATTTTTCCCAATTAACTTTACGAAAGAATCATGTATATATGCAAGTACGCATAATTTATTATCGTTTAAGGAATTCTAATAATCAGTGTACTTGATTTAATCTAGCCATTTCTATTTCTAGGAGTCAGGAGACTCAACTTGTAATATACTATAATTATTAATATATAATATAATAATTTTACATAGTAACATAGTAACATAGTCAACTTATATAAAAAAATATTGAAGTACTAGAACTATAGACACTGTTGTACTGTAGTCTGTGTACTTTAGTAGGCAGTCAGTAGCTAGACTACTTTAGGCCTAGTGTCACTAGTACTACTGAGTGTAAACTGTTGGGCAGCTTTTCTTTACAACTTAAATTAGTTAAAATTAAAAGAAAGTTTTATTGATCAGAATAAATGAAAATTTGTTGTATTTTAGCCTACATACTGTTACATAGTACTTATTCCTTTCAGCATGTCAAATAAAAACATAGACATAGACTTAGACATTAGGGCGGGTATTTTGCTAATCACACAATTGACAGTATTACTCAATCTGACAACTCAAAAACTGACCATGACAACTCAAGCAACTCCATTACAACCCAACAAACCAATACTGCAAACTCAATCAATACATGCAATAGCAATTTATATTTTTTTTTAAATGAAATTTTTAAATCTTCAAAAAAAAAAAAAATGTATTCGTAACTTGGAAAAAATGTGTTCATAAACTATAATGTAGGCATACAGGGTATGTCTTGAATCACATTTTAAATTTTAAAGGCTTTGAGTTTAGAGGTAGACCTACTTAGTTTGGCCTGAAATGTTTTATCCACATTGGCAACATAGTACATCTGTCATCTTCAACCCAAGCCTTATAATATCCTCATTGCACTTAAATCAAAATTGTTTATCTAAAAAAAAAATGGCAATGAAAGAAATTAATGACATTATATTTTCAGAGGACGTAAATAAAGAATAGGACAAGTCTTAGTAAAAACCTGGAAATTTGAGACGCTGGTAAGTTTTTGAAACATATGTCTTGCCATTAGGATTATGATGATTACCGAGAAAGCACTTCCATTTTGTGTATGATGTTTTTTGTTGCTTTTTTATTCTGGAGTGCTCCACATCTCATGTATCCTGATTTGATCAAAATCACTTATTAAAAAATTTTAACATTATTTATAATACATGTTTAATTCATGTTATTTATGTAATCTGCAAAAGGTTAACATTCAATTAAAAAATCCCAGTTGCACATAATTTTTTAAGGTGTATTCAAAAAAATTATCCAATTTTATCTAAATGAATCATCTTTGAAAGTTTAGTTCATTTATAACATGACTGATTATCTTGAATCTGTGAATTGAAGCTTTATTCACAAAAAATAGCTCTAAAAATAACATATTTTGACAAAGAAAATGGGCGATAAACAACTACTTTTATTTATTAATAATAAGGTATAACCATTTAGGATGGAAAGATGGTAGTTATTAGAATGCATGCACCTCGAAGAGAGATTAATCAAAATTTTTTTTTTTTTTTTGGTGCTGTCTTATAGCAAAGGCTGATGTCTGTTGTGGGGACAAAAAGTGTTCAAGACAGGTGACCTTACAGGTAAAACTTAGTAGTTGGGCTGGATAATGTTGAACCGTTTTACAAATCTAATCTTTTATATAGATTAATCTGAGCTGGTAAAGGCTATTATGTCAGTTTACCCTGCATATAAGTCAATCCATGTTGACTCATTAGATATACACAATGTGCAACATCCATAGGCATTCTCTCTTTTTTCTTGCTATCTAATTTTCTGAAAGAATATTCACCTATTCTTAGTGAAAAAAAAATTTAAAATATATTGTATGTTCACCCTGACATAAAGTTGTTTTTATATAATGATGAGTTGATAATTTCCTCCAGGTTTTTGAAAGATGAGTGGAGATGATTCCTGTGGAGAAGGAACAGAGGCACATAGACCATCATGTTTTAAAAAGAAAAAGCTGGGTGCTACATGCTCATCTCTCAGTACAAAACACACTGCCAGCTACAGCCGTAGACATTTGCACAGGAAATGTAAACTGGTCATACAGGATACAGGGGAATGTCTCTTTGCCATTCAAAAGGAATTAAATGTCACCACACGACCCAAGCGACTGACCTTACCAAAACTGCCCCCTGAAATCTGGATCAAGATTTTCAGCTACATCACCTCTGAGCGTCAGTACCCCTTTATGATCAGGTACCACTGTTTATGCGCTCACGTTTTATATAAGAACTATGATTTATTTTCTCAGCCCTTATGCTTTACTTGCATGCATTTACATGTATCCAATGTTAGGACATTTTTAATTTGTTGATTACCTTCCCACAGAGCACCACTAGTATGCAAACTTTGGTACAATTTATGCCTCAACCCAAGTCTCTGGACAAATGTACGAGTCCCATATGGTGGCTATTACTGGATGAGGAGGACTGATGAGTTCTTGATATGGCTTTCACGTAACCGCCTGGGTCCCTGCAAGGAAATTGATTTAACTGGATGGGATATCACTGCCTGGGGAATAAAGGTACCTCTTTGAATAATGGTTCTTATTTCAAATGATGTTAAGTGTCTAAAAAGAAAAAGATGTGTATACTAAGTGGGATCATTTTTTTTTCAGACTGAAAATGCTTTATTGTTACAATTTTTAGTATTTTATTTTGGTGGGTATACAAAAAGGATTACAAAGATCCATAGTTAAGATGTGTACTTACATTTTTAAATTGCATTGAAGGTTTACACTGACCAAGAAAATTAATTTTCCTTTTACTTGCATAGGAGCTTACTGAACATTGTGGGAAACTTCATACTATAAACTTGTCTTACTGTACGAAGCTGAGCAAAGATGTGGCAACATTTCTCACAAGCAACTGTCCCTTTATAACAACGCTGGACTTTTCTCACACTTGCGTAAGTATTGTATGGAAACAAACTGTTGATTTAACATCGTATTGTCATGGTCAGCACAGAAGTCAAGATGTTGGACAATGGGGGTTTTGTGTTGTCTGTTGGTCAAATTGATGCATACACACGCCCTATATAAGCAACATGTGATAGGGTGGGCAAGTTTTAAAAGTGCATGGAATCAGGTTCCATGGTAGTTAAATTGTTTTAGGAGGTCACAAGTAATTTATGTGTTCATTGTTAGTGGTCCATTCCGATGTCAACTGGGAAGAGACGATGGAATTAGCCAATGATTGGAACAGAGATTAACATCACAATCTGATACCAGCGAGAGTGCTACAACAAAGGAAGGGTTTAATGATGGATAAAAGAGTTTAGGATAAGTGGAGAGGGAAAACTTAAGGGCTTAGGTTATTAAACTTTGGATTCTGGTCGAGTCAGTGAAGTCTAGAAATGGAATAAAGAGACTGTCTGAAACTAATTTTGTGTTGGTTGCCTCACTAGAGGATTTGTCATCCCTGCCTCTTCTAAATTACAGGCTGGTATATGGGATTTATGTAATGTTCTTCCACAATTAGAAGTGTCTGAACTTGTACAATTTCCCTAAGATTATAAGAAAATAATGAAAGGTCTACATTTGAATTCCAAATTAAATATTAATTTCAATACTTACATTTTGGTGAAAGTACCAATATTATGAACCATTAACCCATAAAGTATCTATGAGCAGATAACCCAGGGAGTATCTATGAGTGGATAACTCAGGGAGTATATATGAGCAGATAATTCAAGGACCATTTATGAGCAGATAACCCAAGAATTATCTGTGAGCAGATAAAACAAGAATTAACTATGAGCAGATAGCACGCTGAGTATCTTTGAGTAGTCTTAGTCTTGTGTTTGTCATCTTTCCATTGTCAGCCTCAATGATTACCTCCCCTTGTATATTAATCCACAGAACGACCTAGTGAGTGTCTCCCCTATGACAACTATAATCGAACACTTCAATTCTCAACTGCTGAGTTTGAATCTTAGTGGAAACCTGATGCATGGCTTCTATAGAGTCATTGATGCCATATGTGTAAGAAAATGCGGGGAAATACCTTCTGTTTTTTTTTAAAAATCAGCTTGAATTGTCATCAAAAGGTTTTAGCTTAAGTTAAAATTATTGACAAAACTGGTATAACTCACATTACTTGTCAGTACACTATACATTTGCCAGTATATTCAGAATAAGATTGTACACTTTAGGCCTACATCTTTCAATATTGAGTTTAAGATTGTATACTTTACAGCTATCAGTATGGGGTCTAAGATTGTATACTTTACATCTGTTACTATTCGTTCTAAGACTGTACAATTTACAGCCATCAATATTGGGTCTAGGATTGTACACTTTACAGCCATCAGCATTGGGTCTAAGATTGTACACTTTACAGCTGTCAGTATTGGGTCTAATATTTTTCTCTTAACATCTGTCAATATTGGGTCTAAGTCTGTTTAGGGAGGCTAAGTAAAGCAAACTTGGAAATAAAAAAATAAACATGAAATGAAAGATTTGAAATGAAATAATTTATTTATTTTATATTTGATATGTTAAGAGATCTCTAAAAGTTTTCTCCCTGGTTTCTGGTAGTGTAAAATCACTATCAATTTTCAATTACATTTGCTTTGTCTGTCTTCTGCAGGAAAACTGCTCTAACCTAGAGATGCTGGCCATCAACTACTGCAGAGCCGATGTTTTGACATTGGATATAGAGAGACTCCAGAGAAGCCTACCGGCTCTCAAAACACTCAACATGGGCTACATCTTGTCTAGCAATATTAACATTGAGGAAAAGCCCTCTGTAAGTGGCTAAGTTATTTAATCCAATTAGTAACATAGACTTTTCAAACCTTGGAATTTCATTTTCTCCGATATCAACATTTGAAAAAATTGTTAACACTATGTTTTATAAACTATACTTATCCAAGATGTCTATACCTAAATACAACTTATGGTTAATCTCTACTAGAAGAATATAAGTTAACTTATTGGTTTGAAGCCTTCTTCAGTAGACAAAAAAGACCTAGAAAATGTTTGTATGGGAAATAATTATTGAAAAGAAGTTCAACTCTTTGTCTATATAGTTACGTCAAAAGTTATAGGAAAATGATTGCAATTTCCCTGTAAACATGTATTGTTCCTCAATGTTCAGTATCATCATCTGGTGTGCCAATAATGTGCCTTGTCAACATTTGTTATGCCACCAATGTTCTATGTAAGGGTTGATTGCTCTTCATGAAAATGGGGGTTTCCCTTTGTAGTGAAAACCTCTGCATACTGAGACTATTGTTGTTTTGTTGCTTCAACATTGTTTTACAACGATTGCCCACCATATGCTATTGTTTTTTTTAGTGGGTTTTACCTAATAGCATTCTTTTTTTCCCCTTCCTTTTTACCAGTATCTTTCTCCAGGATTTCAGTCATTGGAAGATTTATCTATTGCTGTGGGCAGCCCTTGTGATAACAGACATCCCTTGCCTGTAAATGATAATTTTATAGAAAGGTGAAGACAGTGAATTATTAGGCAATGTTTAGGCCTACATTACTTTCATTTTGAGAAAATAATAATGTGCGTTTAATATGTTGTCTTGGATTAATGTTATCTTAGAATGAACAAGCTTTTAACAAGAAAGATTAAATAAAGCAGTGTTAGATGCTTTAATAATTTAGCTTGGTACAAAAGGAAATACTTTTTATCTCACTACAAAAAAATGGAAGACATTTTTAAGAAATTGTTTTATTTTATTAACAGGATGCTCATGTCGTCAAGGCAACTAAAAAGTCTTGACCTGCGTGGCTCAGAACATTTTTCTGTGCAGACTTTACTGAAGCTTCCTTGTCACGACCTTGAGAAGCTTATGATGGGAATACGGGTAATTGATGATCCACGGGGTCTTGCCGAACTGATGAAACAGGTGAGCAAGTTAAGTGTTGGAGCTGCTGAGCAAGAACATTATCCCAGGACACTCATAAACGGTCTCCCTGTCAACTCCACTTTTACTGTAAATGGGTATGGGAATAAAGTTCTCTTTCTTGGTTGTGCATATTACGAGACTTTCATTTCAATGGTGAGCTATATGCTTTCTAAACAGTGAATTGTAAACAGCACAACGTATGGGTGGCTTTGGCCATTATGGGGCTAAATGGGTTAAGCTGTATCTGTCGGCTATAGGGTAGTAGGGCACAAGAAACAATTAATGTTGTCTTTGCCAGAGAAATGAGGGCTTGTAAAGGAATGGTGTATCTGAAGTCAGTAATGTTATTCTGCCAGCGATGTTAAATTTTGCTGAAGTGTTAAATATATTATCAAGTTAATAACAAATGTATAATATATGAACAGTAACCAAAAGGAAGTGGGAAGCAAAAGCTTTGCCCTGGGTACAGCCTGAATTAGTCAAC
>CAXITT010000724.1:45731-91516 GCA_964033795.1 Lymnaea stagnalis | reverse complement strand
GCCCTTCCGATCCCTTCGCGCGCCCCCCCCCCCCCTGTGCAACCATGCTAACTTAATTAATTCAGTTCAATTTCTGCTCACTTGTGTCTAGTGGTTTACATTGTATGTACCAAATGATGTTCAAGCTTGTCATTATGCACTTTAAAACTTGCTAAATTTTTGTTACATCTCAGTGGCGGCACAGCTTGGTGGAGATTGTCCTGTCGTACAGCAGTTTTTCCTTGGAAGATCTGACAGAAGCCATGACATGTTTGATACAGGAGGAGAACCTCGTCCTGGAGAGGATAGAGTTAGAGAACTTGGCTGTGGAGTTACCTCTCATTAAGTAAGGCCAATTCCTGAACAAGGAATTTCTTTACCTCACTTTAATTAAGGCCAATTTTTAAAAAGAATTTTCTACCTGTTCAGTAAGGCCACTTTAAAGCAAGAAATTTCACTACCTCATTAAGTAAGGCCACTTGTTAACAAAAGTTTTCTTTACTTCTCATTTAGTGAGGCCACTTGTTAACAAAAGTTTTCTTTACCTCTCATTTAGTAAGGCTACTTGTTAACAAAAGTTTTCTTTACCTCTCATTTAGTGAGGCCACTTGTTAACAAAAGTTTTCTTTACTTCTCATTTAGTGAGGCCACTTGTTAACAAAAGTTTTCTTTACCTCTCATTTAGTGAGGCCACTTGTTAACAAAAGTTTTCTTTACCTCTCATTTAGTGAGGCCACTTGTTAACAAAAGTTTTCTTTACCTCTCATTTAGTGAGGCCACTTGTTAACAAAAGTTTTCTTTACCTCTCATTTAGTGAGGCCACTTGTTAACAAAAGTTTTCTTTACCTCTCATTTAGTGAGGCCACTTGTTAACAAAAGTTTTCTTTACCTCTCATTTAGTGAGGCCACTTGTTAACAAAAGTTTTCTTTACCTCTCATTTAGTGAGGCCACTTGTTAACAAAAGTTTTCTTTACCTCTCATTTAGTGAGGCCACTTGTTAACAAAAGTTTTCTTTACCTCTCATTTAGTGAGGCCACTTGTTAACAAAAGTTTTCTTTACCTCTCATTTAGTGAGGCCACTTGTTAACAAAAGTTTTCTTTACCTCTCATTTAGTGAGGCCACTTGTTAACAAAAGTTTTCTTTACCTCTCATTTAGTGAGGCCACTTGTTAACAAAAGTTTTCTTTACCTCTCATTTAGTGAGGCCACTTGTTAACAAAAGTTTTCTTTACCTCTCATTTAGTGAGGCCACTTGTTAACAAAAGTTTTCTTTACCTCTCATTTAGTGAGGCCACTTGTTAACAAAAGTTTTCTTTACCTCTCATTTAGTGAGGCCACTTGTTAACAAAAGTTTTCTTTACCTCTCATTTAGTGAGGCCACTTGTTAACAAAAGTTTTCTTTACCTCTCATTTAGTGAGGCCACTTGTTAACAAAAGTTTTCTTTACCTCTCATTTAGTGAGGCCACTTGTTAACAAAAGTTTTCTTTACCTCTCATTTAGTGAGGCCACTTGTTAACAAAAGTTTTCTTTACCTCTCATTTAGTGAGGCCACTTGTTAACAAAAGTTTTCTTTACCTCTCATTTAGTGAGGCCACTTGTTAACAAAAATTTTCTTTACTTCTCATTTAGTGAGGCCACTTGTTAACAAAAGTTTTCTTTTCCTCTCATTTAGTAAGGCCACTTGTTAACAAAAGTTTTCTTTACCTCTCATTTAGTGAGGCCACTTGTTAACAAAAATTTTCTTTACTTCTCATTTAGTAAGGCCACTTTTCAACAAGAATTTATTTACCGATTATTTAGTAAGGCCAATATTTAAAATGAATTTCTTTAGAAGTGAAAAGGAAATAGGATGTTTCATTGTTATGTTTTTTTTTATTAAGTTTCTTTTTGGTTTCCTCCAACTAAGATATTTTTATTTTTACCTTTGGTATAATTCATCTTTAATTAAAAAAAATATAAACACCTAGGAAAAAGTATGTTTATTATGACAAATGTAATGTAATTATAATTAAATAAATAAAATAATTTATCATTTTAATATAAATGATTATTTTTTTTGTTGATAACTGTTCAGAATTTTACTAATGATTTAACAATATCACAGTATTTATTATGCTTCCATTTTCTTGATAGCCCTGCAGCTCCTATGACAAATGTAATGTAATTATAATTAAATAAATAAAATAATATATCATTTTAATGTAAATGATTTTTGTTGTTGTTGATAACTGTTCAGAATTTTACTAATGATTTAACAATATCACAGTATTTATGTTTGCTTCCATTTTCTTGATAGCACTGCAGCTCCTAGACCTCGCACACTGTTATTTCTAATGGTTTACCAAGGCCTCACATGCTATTATCTCTTATGGTTTACCGAAACCTCACATTCTATTATCTCTAATGTTTTACCAAGACCTATTTCCCAAGTATCTCTAATGTTTTATCAAGACCTCATTTCCTAGTATCTCTAAAATCTTTATTATATCCATTCACAGAACCATCAGCTGGAACTGTCCAAACTTACGGACCATCAACCTACAGAAATGCCTTTCATTGCCCAAAAAACTCAGACGCTTCTTTGACAGGCGGAAAATCTGTACCTTTCGCAATATTATTTCATATACATGTAAGCACATGCCCCTTGATTAATGACACGTTTGCTTAGAAGTTTGAATGAGGTTGAGACAAGAGCTATGTGTCTTTCATGTGTTGTGAGAAGTTCGGCATTTCTAATTTTGAACTCAGGAACTAATGAGACTTGTATCTTTGATTAATCAATGATTGATTCCTGCATGGCTGTTTAATGGGTGATTTGATCAATGAATGATTTCTGTATGGCTGTTTAATGGGTGATTTGATCAATGAATGATTTCTGTATGGCTGTTTAATGAGTGATTTGATCAATGAATGATTCCTGCATGGCTGTTTAATGAGTGATTTGATCAATGAATGATTCCTGCATGGCTGTTTAATGAGTGATTTGATCAATGAATGATTTCTGTATGGCTGTTTAATGGGTGATTTGATCAATGAATGATTCCTGCATGGCTGTTTAATGAGTGATTTGATCAATGAATGATTTCTGTATGGCTGTTTAATGAGTGATTTGATCAATGAATGATTTCTGTATGGCTGTTTAATGAGTGATTTGATCAATGAATGATTTCTGTATGGCTGTTTAATGGGTGATTTGATCAATGAATGATTCCTGCATGGCTGTTTAATGAGTGATTTGATCAATGAATGATTCCTGCATGGCTGTTTAATGAGTGATTTGATCAATGAATGATTTCTGTATGGCTGTTTAATGGGTGATTTGATCAATGAATGATTCCTGTATGGCTGTTTAATGGGTGATTTGATCAATGAATGATTTCTGTATGGCTGTTTAATGAGTGATTTGATCAATGAATGATTTCTGTATGGCTGTTTAATGGGTGATTTGATCAATGAATGATTCCTGCATGGCTGTTTAATGGGTGATTTGATCAATGAATGATTTCTGTATGGCTGTTTAATGGGTGATTTGATCAATGAATGATTTATGTATGGCTGTTTAATGGGTGATTTGATCAATGAATGATTTCTGTATGGCTGTTTAATGGGTGATTTGATCAATGAATGATTCCTGTATGGCTGTTTAATGGGTGATTTGATCAATGAATGATTTCTGTATGGCTGTTTAATGAGTGATTTGATCAATGAATGATTTCTGTATGGCTGTTTAATGGGTGATTTGATCAATGAATGATTCCTGCATGGCTGTTTAATGGGTGATTTGATCAATGAATGATTTCTGTATGGCTGTTTAATGGGTGATTTGATCAATGAATGATTTATGTATGGCTGTTTAATGGGTGATTTGATCAATGAATGATTTCTGTATGGCTGTTTAATGGGTGATTTGATCAATGAATGATTTCTGTATGGCTGTTTAATGGGTGATTTGATCAATGAATGATTTCTGTATGGCTGTTTAATGGGTGATTTGATCAATGAATGATTTCTGTATGGCTGTTTAATGGGTGATTTGATCAATGAATGATTTCTGTATGGCTGTTTAATGAGTGATTTGATCAATGAATGATTTCTGTATGGCTGTTTAATGGGTGATTTGATCAATGAATGATTTCTGTATGGCTGTTTAATGGGTGATTTGATCAATGAATGATTTCTGTATGGCTGTTTAATGAGTGATTTGATCAATGAATGATTTCTGTATGGCTGTTTAATGGGTGATTTGATCAATGAATGATTTCTGTATGGCTGTTTAATGAGTGATTTGATCAATGAATGTCTTTAGTCTTGAGAACTTCTTGGTGAGTGTTGTTACTTTTAGATTATATTTTAAGATCAAGTTTTTACATTGCTTGATCTAAATTTTAGACATTTACTCAAAATCATTTTTTTTACCTTAAATCCATTAGAATTATTGACACTTGTAATTTATAACTTAAAGGTAAATTATATTGTTTTTCTATATTTTGATTATCTTTTACCGAATCTTCGCGTTACTGGTGATCCCAATGGGAAGACTTTGGCTGCACAACCCCAGGTAACAAGCAGTTAGGAGCAGTCCTCATCCTCTTCAGCTGTACAAACCAGGTAGCCAACTTTAAGGAGCATTCCCCATTCTCTACCCTTGGCTACAAGCTAGAACAGGGGTCCCAAACTCGCGGCCCGCATGACGATATTTTGCAGCCCGCTACATGACAGCAAAGTTTAGTGTTAATGCGGCATGCGCGTTTTCCCCATACTCATATCTAAAATGTGACCCTCTGCGAAATTTTCAGTAGAGTCTTACCGACTAGTCTAATTCTGATTTTTATTATATTAGTATACATTTGGACGTTGATTATAATAGTCAAAACCGTAGTAAAAAATTGGACTAAAAGTCTTTATTTTACAGCATTTAATGAGACAAACATGGCCAAAGTGCGGTTTTGAGAAAAGTTTTAAAATTCAGTTAATGGGTAATGCACAACCATAATTGTATAAATGGAAGAAACCTGACACAGCATCAAAGAATCCCTATGAAAATTGCCTGTTTACGAGTGAAAGAAATTTCATGCCTCTCAGCTTGGTCACTTTAAAATAGGGTTTGTCAAAAATGCCTTTTCTTCGTTAAAAAAATCAAAATTTAGTCTCCCTACAAAAAGCATCTTCCTTCGCATCAATAATTCATAAATATTACCTCCCCTGCCTACTGTTTGAGCACGTTTTAGCCTTCAAAGCCTTCACAGAGAAGGCTGGGGTGGTTGTTGCTGTACTAAGTGATCCCGAATGGCTCATGGACTTGGCTTTTCTCGTTGACGTTACACGGGAGCTGAATGTACTCAACAAGAAGTTACAAGACCAGGGGCAGCTTGTCAGTATTGCCTATGACAATGTCAGGGCATTCTGCACAAAACTTGTGTTATGATTCTCAGAGAAACCTCTGCCATTTCCAACATGCAAAGTACTCATGGACTTGGGCACACCATGCAGTAGTAAGTAGACTGATGCCATTGCAAAGCTAAATGAAGAATTTGATCATATTTTTTTAGACTTCAAAAAACACAGACAGCCACTTTTCAGCTTTTTGCTGACCCTTTCTCCTTTAATGTGCATGGAAGTTTTGCTGACCCTTTCTCCTTTAATGTGCATGGAAGATACCCCCCCCCCCCCTTTCCTCTTTTTTATGCTTCAAATGGAGCTGATTGATCTTCAGTGCTATTGTAAGTTCAGAGAGGTGAATGAAAAAACAGACAAGCACTGACAATTTATGAGTGCATTGCCCTCCACCTTCCCTGAGATTTCACGGTTGTTCAAGCGGATCATGTGCCTTTTTTGGGAGTACATATCTGTGTGAAAAGCTCTTTTCCACTATGAAATTTAACCTCAAAATGCAGGGCTCTTATAAGCATCTTCAAGTTATACTGAGGGTCTCAGTTGCTTCCTCGCTCAAGCCATAGTTGCTCAGTTTTGTAAGATGAAGCGCTACCAGGTCTCTTGCAACAATGAGTAGGAGGAAGAAAATGAAGCCTAGTTCTCGAGAATCCTTAATGTTTTTATTTTTTTGTATAAAGGTTGAACAGAGTGTAACAGTTGTATTTTATTGACTTTGTAATCGCTTTTTTTTGGTGTGGAATACTTGATGCGGCCCAGTCTCCCTCAGACTCTACCTCCTGCGGCCCCCGGATGATTTGAGTTTGAGACCCCTGAGCTTGAACATGAGTTATACATAGCATTGGTAGATACCCAGCAACTTTTGTAGGGGGGGACAAGTTGGGAAACACTGATTAAAAAAAGAATCTATTTCATGTTGGTCCATAACCTGTAAAGGTTGGGTGTGAACTTAATCTTAGCTTTCAGTACAAAGAAAAGAAATAGTAGAAGTTTTGTTGAGGGGCTGGCTTGTTGGATAAGAAGTTGGTCTGATGGATGAGAAGTTGGTCTGATGGATGAGAAGTTGGTCTGATGGATGAGAAGTTGGTCTGATGGATGAGAAGTTGGTCTGATGGATGAGAAGTTGGTCTGATGGATGAGAAGTTGGTCTGATGGATGAGGGGTTACTTTAGAGTCAGATCTGCTTAATTTGTTGACCATTGCCTCAACAAGTGCTTAATAAATGTTTTTAGTTGAAATTTGCCTTAGCTTTTTTTTTAAACATCTAGTCATTATTAGATTGAAATATTTCACCATGCTGTTTGTATTGTATATTTTTGTTTTCAATATAGAAATAATGACTATCTATGTTTACTGATATTCATTATTTTCTACCATATGTAAAGTAATATACAGTAGAACTCGGTTATGTCGACGGCCTAAGGGTTTGCTAAAAGCGTTGAGACAACCGATGATTGAGATAACCGAAAACCAATATGGTGGCAATTTAACATGTGCTTGAAATTTCTTTATGTACACGATCTGCGTTAATAAATGGAGGTACTTCAGTAAAAAAATGATAATTTAAAAAAAAAAAAATGAAACAAGCATCAACTTTTTAACTTTAGTTCTGTTTTAGGTACAAATTTTTAAAGTGCGAGTTTGTTAGGTATTTTCTACTGTCGACGAAGCCTCCACATTTTGTGACCTCATTCTGCGGATCGAGTCTTGAGTGATGACTATATAGTTTATATATATAGGCAAGACATCCCCTTATTACTAAAATATATTTAGGGGCTACTTATTTTGAACTTTCAACTTTGGCAATGACTATTTAATTAAAGTTTTCCCTGACCAATAGTTTAATAGTTTTTGCACACGGCAAACTTTTATGAATGAAACTTTGAGGTATTACCACGGCATAGCCATTATGCAAGTGACAGTGAATGGCTGCCCATGACAAAGTTTTTCACACTGCAAATTATGATCATTTACAATATGTACTCTACCGGGTTTTTAAACCTCGAATTAAAACATATATATTTAAATTCTAGGTTCCTTCTAAAACACAAATCCTGTATTTAGAGAAATAAATAATTATTTTTAATTATGAAAAACTTGTTTATTTGTTGTTTGCTATTTCTTCATGTGGAGTTCAAAAGCCGGGCGATTGGTTATGGGGATCGAGATAACCTAGGTTAAGTGCCAAATTTGGCCGCCTTTTGTGCTCGAGATATCAGGGTTCGGCGACATAAACGAATCGACAAAATGGAGGAAAAAATGCTAAGACAAAGGGAGAATTTGGCCGTTCCACTTCAAAAACGTTGACATAACAGGGTTGGCGAGTTAACCGAGGTCGAGATAAGCTGGTTCGACTGTATATTTTTTTAAAGGTTTTCCCCTGTTGAAAAGGACTGAAAGAAATTTTCTTTGATTTCTTTAACAACTACATTTTTGAAGCCACCATTTTGTTTTCATTGTTTTTTAATTGGTACAGAGAATGATTACTCAAATGTTAAAGTCAGATGTCAGTTTTGATTGAGTTATCTCCACATGTTTTGCAGGCAGATAAATCAACAAAGTTCAAGAATAATATTACTTACTTTTCAAATATAATGCTTTACTTATATCACATATTATTTTATATATTTCAGCCTTCATTTTCTCTGGCAATAGTTTTAGCCTGAGTTTTATATACCATATACTAAAAACTTTGATGAAATGAAAGTATTTCTATTTTAAAAAACAAATTAACTTGTCGTTATCACAAACTTATGGAAAAATGAAGCATCATTCATTATTTCTTTACTTCCCTTTCTGTATGTTTTAAACTTCCTTTTGAAAAAATCAAATTCCCAATTATTTTTAAAGTTTTGAGTTATAATTTAATAGTTCTTTTTTTGGGTGGTTTGGTTAGTTTTAATTTAAGGACCATTTTTAATCTCTTATATATATATTACGCTTCTGGTGTGACTCTTAAACTGCTTCCTAATGGACTGCTTCCTAATGGACTGCTTCCTAATCAGCGAATTTGGTATTGAAAGTATATTACAAATAATTCTAAGTTCTAATTGAAAGAAAGCATGGTTCAATAATGAGTTCAATAGTACGCAAAATATAATTCCCGATAACTCCATGACATATATAAATGATTTATATTTTTTTAATAACGCTAATGTGTTTTGGGCGTAATATTTTATTTTCAGAAAATTAAATCTTCTCAGTTTAAGTTTGGTGTAAAAAAAAGTTTGGTTTATAAGTGGTTGGGACATCAGAATATGTAATATATAATATGTAATATGTAGTTCATGGGCGTGAAATAAAAAGTATGCAGTCATGTATCATGGAGGGAAGGGATGTAGTAAGAATTGGGATTCTTAAATGTGCAATACTTGAGTTCATTTTTTGTCCATTTACTTTAGTAGATGGGAAGTTCACACAAATGTTTGGCAAGCTATATCTAGTATAAAATATTTCTCTTTGTTAGGCTGCAAAGGGAAAAAAACCAACCTCTAGCTCTATGACTTTGCCAATAAATTGTCTTAATATTGAAATATAGATGTTATTGCGAATGAAACAACTTATTTTTTAAATTGTACAAGCAAAACAGTACAGGCTAGTTTGAAAGTGTTTAAATTGAATAATATCAAATGGATTTCTGATGATGTCATTTAATACTGATGAAATATAAATACAATGTATTTAAAACTGTTTAAACTTTGATATAATAATGTAATTCTATGATTTTACCATTTCAAAGAAGGGACATCACTTTATAGGAAGAAGGAGTTAATAAAGTTTGGATTTCAATATAGCCATGGGTTTCTGTATTTTTATGACTTTATTATTCCTGCCTCTGCCTGCAAACATTTGTAGATATTAAAACCACCACTCCATGTTGTCAAATGCATTTTTAAAGTTTTTTGACAGCTTTTGGTATAAATGTTTCTTTGTTTATTAAAAATATTGATAGAGACAGTGAAACTTGGGGGCATAAGACTGTATAATTGTCCATGTCAACCCTCCTTGCCGATGTGAAAGTCTCAACAAAAAAAAATTAATACATATTTTTAAAAAAAATGGTATGCCATGAAATATAAAATTGATGAAAAGCTGTACAAAGCAATATCATGTCATGTAATGTATGTCATGTAATGTATGTCATGTCATATATGTCATGGTCATTCATTATTTGTATTTAAAAACTAATAAACTTAGACCTTAATTAATCAACATTTTAAGTCCAGAAATCCAAGCTTGATATATGAACTTTCCTGAAAACAGTTGTCAGTTTAATTACAAATATCAGAATTGTCATAACTCTTTATATTTTTATGTGTGTAATGGCACAGTAGAATTGTGCTTAGATATTTGAATTTTCAGGATAAATCTGGTAAGATATAGAAATATTAAATTATTTATATCTAAATTTACCTAATTCATATCTAAAGAAAATTATTTTTGTCCCCTTCATGAGCTCCTGTGCAGGATGTTACTGTTTTATTGAAATTATAAATTTGCAACCTTTCAGTATTTTGTGCCATAAAATGTTAATGCTTTCCCGCTCTTTGTGCTAACTGCCTTGAGATGAACTGGAATCACACACCAGCTGAAGTGAATTTGTGACATGTGCAGTTAGCTAGTAGTTTTAATTTTATTGTGTTATATAGAGTGCTGTGCTTGATTAAATCTCTACTAGACCAAATTTATAAATTTTATGAATTTATTTTATTAAGGAGAACTTTGTTCCAGCTGAGACACTAAAACTGATATTATGTAATGGTCTCTGGTTCCTAAGGACATTCTCAAACTGCTTAAAATATTTGGAGCTCCAGCTAAGCAATATTACTTTATATTTTTCTCGATATTTACTAAATGAAGTTTTATACAAAATCAATGTAAAACTATATGACACGAGGGAAATCTTAAATTATTAATGGCAATTACTACTTAAAAAATCAATGCAGTACTGTTTGATGTGAGGGAAGTATTATTATAAACTTACCGTAAAAACCACATACTTTTTGTCATCACCAGAAATATGATGGTTTTAATATGTGAAATGTTTCTCACCTCCCAGGTGAAAGTGACATTTTTTTATCTATTGTTGAACATGTTGTTGCCAATAAAAACACTTCATAAAAAGTAACAGCGTTTCAATTATTTTTACCAAAAGTCTAAAACATTATTTTAAATAAGGACAGCCAAAAAAATAAAACTTGATATCAGTGCTAAAATCACTGAGTAGACTTTTTTGAGTCAGGTCAGTGGAATTACTAAATGACAGTCTAGTCTAGTCAATAGGATCACTAAATGGTTAGTCCTGTCTGGACAGTAGGATCACTAAATGGATAGTCCAGTCTGGCCAATAGGATTTCTAAGTGGACAATCCAGTCTGGTAAAAAAAATCACTTTTTTCTTCACCTGACTTAGCCAGCATAAGACACATTGTTACTTAAGTCGTGGCACAGTTGCAAGGATTAATGAATGGCCTTTTGTTTGAACTGGTGTGGTTTGACATTGCATAGTTACCATCAGACCTTGTTTAGATGTACATTGCCTAGTCTCAGTCAGACTTGTGAATGTACATTGGCTTGTTGCCATCAGACATGTGGATGCACATGGGCTAGTTGCCAACTGATCTGTTGTGGATGGACATTGTCTAGTTGCCATCAGACCTGGTCTGGATGGACATTGTCTAGTTCCAATCTTTGAAAGAGTACCCAAAAAGCAAGGAGATCGCGGATGCAAGAACATAACCTGGCTTCACTTCATTACTGACTGGAAAAAGACTCTGTTGTAGTTTCATTTGCTATTACACTGCATGGTGAATGACTTATGACAGTAAGTTCTGACTTACAAGTCAAAAACCTTTGTCAGTTTCTTGAAATTAATGTATTAATTTTAGTAAAATTACAGATAGAACTCCTATTAGGAGGTTTTTGTTAAAAACACATTTTCCATGGGTGGCAGACCCACTGCTAAACAGAAAAAAAACAATGTTTTAAACAAGTTTATTTTGTCATGTGTATTTCTATTAAAGAAACTGCGTTGGAAGTTTCTTTGAGGAGGCTCTTTAATGCAAATCCCATCAATGCTTCTCTAATTCTAATTAGATGCAAAAAAATAGAATGAACAGGAATTTCAATTTTTGCATATTAACATCAAAAGTGGTAAGACTCCAACTCCATTTGAAAGCTCTTCACTTTTTACTCAGCTGTTGGAGGATGATTTCAAAATTTGAGGCTATGGTATGGTAACAGATCTCTGTACTTTTTAATAAAGCTAAGTTCTTTTTTTTTAAATTAGATGATGTGATTCTAAAAACCAAAAAAATTCATAAATCATAAAGGATTTATAATTCCATGGAAAATAAAAGAAACAATTATTCAGTTCATTAATTTGACTGGCATTTTAATTATTTTAACAATCCACCCAGGCCAATAAAATTCAAAGCCTAATTTAGTAGAAGAAAAATAAAATAAAAAGGGATTATCCATCCTGCAGCTCTGAAATCCAAACATATCACATTCGATCATGTATAATTTATCCTTTTTTTGTGTTTATCTGAGATTATAATTATAAGATTAACTGAGCCCCACAAGGTACATAAGTAGGCTAAGGGATACAAGTTGTTATTGATATTCTCTCATGGTGGGTCTTCCAGCTAGGCTTCTGGATAAAATTCAAAAGATACAGAATAATGTGGCTCGCATTGTTTTTTGCAAACGCAAATTTGACCAAAACACTTCTGAGAGAGTTGCATTGGCTGCCGGTGCGCTTGCATAGAGTACAAGATTGCAACTCTGTGCTACCGCTGCTTGCATGACCTGGCGCTGTCCTATCTCAAAGAGCTCATGACGCCTTATTTACCAAATAGACAACTCCGATCATCCGATAGTGGCAAACTCTCGATACCACGTGTTCGCCTTGAGACTTACGGAAGGCGCACGTTCGCATTTGCTGGCCCAACAATTTGGAACACACTTCCTGTCGCTCTCAGAAACAGCCAGACACTGGAGTCTTTCAAACCCGATTTGGGTTGAATTTGTCTACCATCTTTTCCAGCTAACTATTATCTCCTAGATGTAAAGTGGCCTGTGTTCTTTATGGTTGCAAGGGATGAAAGACTTAGAATGGGTATTCTCGTATGTAGTTTTTGAAATGTTGCGTTTTGTATTTCAATGTAGTAAAATATATTTTTTTTCATTCCTTTTTAATATAGATGACTTTGTACCGCACTTCAAGCCTTTGGTGATGAAGCGTGATTTTCAAATAAGCTTTATTATTATCATTATTATTAATTAAAAATCAATCTTTTGCATTTTTAAATAATTATTTATTTAATAGTCCTACATAGAATGACTATGAAATTGTGTATGTACTGAATTTTGGAAAAATTTATTTTCTGTAGCCTATTTTTTATTTCATAATTTGTGCAACCATCAATTCACATCTAATTAAACAACCCCTAAAAACAAAGTTTTTCATATATATACTTTATATGCATTTATGAACTGGTATGTGATTTATCATTTATGTCATTGTAATAACTGATTTTTTGGTATGGGAATGGTTTTTTATCAAATATAATGCATGTAAAACCTAATAAACTATGGATTTATTTAAATCCAAATACATCACAAATACAACAAAGCACATAGCAACAGTTACACAATTAATCTCCACACCAAAACATATACCCGTTGAACAAATTGTATTTCATTCATCTTCTCTTTGAAAAACTGATTTTTGGGGTTTCGGGGCAGGGCTGAAAATATAAATTGTAGTATCATTGGCAATGAGTCTGTGTGTCAAGTTTCAGCTCAATGGGATGAAGGTAAGTTGGTCAATTAGCCTCCGAAGATTTTGCAGTCACAAAAAAACACACAAAAGCGAGGTTAATATAATGGAATTAAAAAAGGTTTTAGTGAAAGAAATTTGTTTTCAACTTGTTATTTTTCCATGAATGTTTATTTATCAATTAATGTATAAGTTGATGAATTTTTTTTTAAAACATAAAAATGATTATTCTGTAGTTCATTTTTCAAACGTTTGCATTGTAAATTATTTACAGTTAAGATACCTCAAAATAATGGATTTTTATTAAGGATCAACAAAACAAAAATTGTATTTCTTAATTATTCATATGCTTTCGGAAGGTTAAATCATACAAGTAAAGCTAAAGTTTTGAAAAAATTGTTTTGTAGATTATAAATAGCCTAGTTACAACAAGAATTACACAATATTAAAAATAATACAATACAAAACAAGAATAATCTTTAAAAGTTAAAACTTCTACTGAGTTTGTAATGAATATCAATTTTATTTAAAATTTTGCAAAACATTTCAAATTTTGATAACCAAATGAAAATAATTTAAAACTATAAGATTATATAGGTCCATAATTATTGAACATATCTAAATTGAAGCAATTTGAATATCAAAAATACATATATTTAAAATAAAGCATCACATCTGAATATTGAGCATTTTGCTAACCATTGGCCTAAAATTTCCATCATACAAAAGGAAAATATCCCATGATGCATTATTTAGTTACAATTTTGATAAGCATTTGATTTTATTATATAAAGTTTCATTTTACTAACATTATTATTAATTCAACTGTCTCTTTTTTGCATGTTTTTTTAAAGATAAATGCACACCATTTTGTCTTTGGCATTTTTACTTATCCATCTATTTGAGAATATGAATATTTAAAGACAGCTTAATAATAATTTTAAAAATGTGTTTAAAAATTATGTTATCTTTAAAATTTTTAGGTCATCTTCAAAATTAAAACAATCTCAAGCAATGGTAAATCTACTTTTATTTGTAACTCCTGGTGTCCTCGATATGATTTTAACTTCAAGTTGTCTCTAATAGGAAGTGGCTTGTTTTAATTGGTTTAGTTGAAATTTTTAGGCAGAGGCTTACAAATCATGCTCTCTAGGCACTCAAACACAGTGTGAGGATCCTGGTCAGCATTGACATGTTGGCAGTCTGTGTAATAATCCAGCAACTCTTCAGTGTAAGAATAAAATCTTGACAATTGTTTGGAGACATTCTCTTCACTGTCTTTCTCATTTTTCCACAATCTGTCTTTAACCTTTAAAAAATTTATACAATATATTTGTCAAAATCATAATCAATATTTGTGAAATAAAATGCTTTTTTTTTTCAATTGTTAAGGTATTCCTTTAAGTTTATGTGTTCAAATCCTCTTGAGGAAGGCATACGCAATTTTTTTTATGATAGGCTAAACAATAAGACATGTGAGGCAAATCTTGACATTGTATCATATTTTTATGCTGCATAATTTTTAAAATGTATCATTTTATTTTTAGCATTTCTATTTGAAGTATAATTAATATGAAGGATGCATGTACAACATGTGTTTCTTTCCACAAATTTAAATATTAAAAAAATTAAAATACAAAAATGAATAGTAAATCTGCTCAATGGCATTCATGGTTGATATAATCCTGCATAGAATTTAGACACCATAAAGAGAACTGAAATCAATGCTAGTTGAATAATTTATTTTAAAATTATTTATGGGGAAGCCAGAGATAGAGAATGCTCTGGGTGGCAAATAAATTATTGTCATTCTAGAGAATTTCTTTAGTTGAAATTTTATCTTTAGCATTTCAACTAAGCTCCAGCTTGTGAGCTTATTAGATTTCTTTTGCACATTTTGTATGTTACAATGAACTTACTTCCTGACTGATTGGTGGGTTGTACAGCAAATGATATTTCTCTCCTGTGATTGGATCAATAGCTCTCAAGGTCAGCCGCTCAATAACAGAATCACTAGGGACATCTAAGATAAATACCCTGAGGAACAGAGGACAAAATATGTTAATAAATCAATCGTTAAAACAACTATCAAGACATGGTTTGATCCGACAAAAGTACAACCCACATCATCTACCTTCAGCTCGAGAGCAACCAAACCTAAAATGAAAGCTATAGTAAGACCACCAGACAAACAAATATTACCCTTTTGAATGTAGATGAAATATATTAAGGTATTTGGTGATTATCCTTAGAAGAAACAACAGCTAAAAGTACTGAAATTTGAAATAAGTGATAAAATAAACAATAAAATACAACTGTGTTCAATGAAAACGTATTGAAATAAATTTAGTTGTGACTATTATCTTATTAATGCCTAAAGCCAGTAGTGATTAGTTACCTGTTTGGCCTAAAGCCAGCTTTATCAAGCTGTTCAGCCTGTTCTCGAGTATGGGGATATCCATATAAGACCCATCCCCTTGTGACACAATCGAGTCGACACAATCTGTCTTTCAAGATGTCAAGAACAATGCTGTCAGGCACTGTAAGGGGAAAAAAAATGTATATGAAATATTTATTCAAATCCATCTGTCACAAGAATTTAGACAGATTCAATAAATACAAGAGAATAGAATTACTTTTAATTTTGATTTCAATCATTCTGGTGCTAGAGTTTAGACATAATCAACACATACAAGTAGAATCATATTACTTTCTATTTATTCACTTTCTCTCCAAACAAATTCTTACACTGAATCTGCTTTTCAACATAAGGCTTGGCAGCCAAACCAGATTTTGTTTCTTGAGCTATTGCTTGTCTAATCAGCTGGCCGCATGATACTGTGAAAATAAAATAAATTACCAAACATAGAAATAACAGTTCATCAATAATTTTGGCATTATGGGTACATGGACAGCTTGCTCAAATGACATTCCTTTAAAACAATTAATCTTACTTACATCCCTGTTATTTCTTTTAGGATCATGACCCCTTTAATGGTGAGTTGGGTGGGGTGTGTGTGTGTGTATAAATACAAATAATATATATATATAATTTATAAAAATGCTACATTGCAGTAAACTATTATTTGTAATGAAATAAATTGTTAATCAATTAGTTTGGTTAGTAAATAAAACTAAGAAAGCTACTCACCTTTAACAAGATTATACTTATTAGCCAATAGGGCCGCTTGCACTCCTCTTCCACTTCCTAATGAACCAATCAAAATCACTCTTGGAGTATGTGGAGCACTTGATCTTGGCTGACTACATAAGAATGAGAGGGCTGAAAATTTGAAAAAATATTTAAAAATTTGAGGAGGCCTAATAAAGATTGAAACTTGAAACAAATTGAAGTTTTCTTAACAGATATCATTAATAAAAAAATGCATAAATTTGACATATCCAAGACCAAAATGCAGCCTTGTTTTTTTATACTAAAATTAATATAACATCATTTTTAAATATTTACTTCCAATACTGCAAATGAGGATGTACTATTATAATTGGACTTTTTTGGTTGCTAATTTTATGTGATGATTGAAATTAAGGCAATACCCTACCAACCAACAGCTACAAAATTATTTAATGTCTCAGCCAAGTTCGATCCACACACAGACATAGTCAGTGGGTCGGTTCACAAGCTCTTGAGCTTTGTCTTGAAAGCTTAATGATGTCAAAATTTGACTAAGACTTATCATTGACTTTACGCTCAATGATTTGTTTTAGCTGTGTTTTTTTTTTACTTTTTGATCATGAATAGCAAATAATTTAAAAGTTGGTTAAAACAATTAATGAAGTTAAAATAATTATGTATTTCAGTAATACATTTTTAATGAATGAAAATAAACTAGATAGAAAAAAACCTTGTGAGTAGACATCAGCTTTAGGCTGGTCAGCATTGACCTTTTTTACAACTTGCTCATAACAACGAAGAATTCCATCAATGTGTCTATGATAGACAACTAGTTTATTGACCATGTCTTCCTCTTTATATCCCTTTGGCTCCTTGAGTCTGTACTGAACCTCAGGGTTACCAGGCCAATCAAATGTTGTGTGGTACACATCTGGAAATAGCAATTGATAATACATTGTATCAACATTGAGTCTACCACAGGTTGAAACAGAATAGGAATATAAATAAAGTGTATATCTTTGCAACATTATTACACACAAAACTCAACTTTCCAAAACTACTAATGTGCTAAGGATGTTTTAAAATGTTTAGGTTTAAATAAAAAAAATTAAACTGCTTGTGTGAGAAATTATTTTTGTTAATTTTAAAAATAAATAGCATTAAACAGAAACAAAACCAAAGAGCAGTGGCCCACCATGTTAACCACCTAAAAGCAAAACAGTGTGCCACCACATCAACCTAAATGCTGGAAGAGCTTGTTCGTCATAACTCTAAGACACAGACAGGACCACCAGACCATAGCAGAGAATTACAGCAATCTGATAGTCAGCAGGTTGGCTGAGGTCATTGAAAACTTACAGAGGATATTCAGAAAGTTTCAGGACATCAGATATGAATCTCACACAAATGAGCACAAATCGTCCCCCTAGAATAACAATGTTCTATGTGACCTTTTGGTCAAACTGAGCTATTCACGTTTGAAAATTTGATGTTTGGTATGGATAAACTTAAAACGTTTTTATAGATGTTGTTGTTGATTTATGTTTATATTATCAAAAAAGGTTTGAACATTAAAATGAAGGTTCTAGGTATTGATTTTGATTTTATATGAATTTTTGAAATTTTCGATAGAACTTTGTAATTCTGAACATGCTATTTCACTTTAGAATAACAAGGTTCTATTTATTTAACACTATAATTTAAGCAGTTCCTTTCAAGAATAAATACATATTCATTATTTAAATCATAAATTATACTAACAAGACAAAATCATTTAACAAATATATTGAAAATAAAGACGGAAAATATTTCTTTGTATATAGTTTCTTTGTATTAATTTATTATTACAAACATGAACATTCATTAGACAATAAGAATAACATGGTTTACACACAACCTTGAAGTTTCTGCATTATTACCATTAAAAAACAGCTACCTTACTACAACAAGTTACATAATGATGTTATAGTGTTTTTATGCTATAGTATTGCCTGTCTAAATCAGGCATGAACTTAAGCATGTCTCTAAAATCTGTTTTGTTAGCTTCAGGCAGTTTGTTAGATGACATTGCTATCTTTGGTTGAGGCAAACATACTTGGATTGATTTAATTGGTACTCAACTTCTGTTGCTTTTAGTTTTTCTTATATTGATGCTCTCAAATGCTGTGTCCTTATGGCTAAATCTACAACCAGCCAATGGCTCATTTGTAAATTTGATAACACATACTTTAGAATATTTTAAACTCTTGGATTGAAAGAAACTTATCAGTTCAGTACATGTTTTAAAATCTTTGACGTCATTTGGCCTCATTGCTTCATCTGTATGATTGTATAAGGTTTTCTCCTGTTTTCAGTTTTAAGGACTCTTATTAGACTTAGAGGTGAAAACACTTCACATGGTAATGGATAATAGTAGTCACTTCTATCATCATATTCGCTTGACGAAGAGCTTGAACAACTATTTTCTAGTGAGGCGTCCGGCATTTTGAATGTAAACAATTCGTGACCATTGAAGATATGGCACATAACAAGCCTTATGATTTGCTAAAGATACCAAACTCATTTTACAAGCTGAATTTTTATTGGTTCACCCTAAATAGTATCTTGTTAAAACTAAAAATATACATTAGAACTTTGTTATTCTCAAATGAAAGGCCAACCTCGAGTTAGAACCTTGTTATTTTGTATTTCCTGCAAAATTGGCTCATTATAAAGGTTCCATTTTTTGTACCATGATAGAGGGGTTGATTTACTTTTGCACAAAGGCAATAACTCTTTTTTTCTTCAAAAAATCGACTTAGAACATTGTTATTTTTAGGGGGACGAAATGTATAGTTAAATTTCCTGTGGTGAATTGTTTTACCTCCTGTTTTCTTGTCTATTCTTTTTCCAGCAGCTCTCTCAACAAGGACTGTATCTGGGGCTTCCAAAACAACTGAAATATATTTGAAAAAAGAAGATTCAAAGCTGAATACTCTTCTCATGTTTTCTGTGAATAATTAAACAAAACACACTTTATTTCACTTGTTACAATTAGAACTATATTCAACAATTAATATAAAATTGTCTTTAAATATATGTCTATAGCCAATTACAACAAAAGATTATTTAGCATAAGACAAACCAAGCATTTTTGCATTCTTGATAAAATATTCATTTTTTAATAAGCAAGACTAGGTATTAGTTCTACTTTTATTGTAACATAATTATTTGTCTTGTAAGCATATCATTTGCTAATGGTACAAATGACTAGGGGAAACTATTGCAAGAGAGTGTAGGAGGATGAGTGGCGGAGAATGGAACAAAAAGTGAATCGATCCTATTAAATTATGTCAAACATGTGCCTCTCTTGCTCCATCCTACATATGTCCAGGTAATGCATAATACGCTTTCATTGTTATTTTGTTTTGAAGGTGAAAAACACATTACTGCAGTGCTTAGGGAAGATGCCACTCTCCTGCATGGCTAGTGCTTGTTCTCTCGTACGAGGGAAACCCTCTAGAATCCATCCTTTCTTCATGCAGTCAGGAAGCTGGATTCTTTCTGTCAGGATCTTGACAAGTAAAGATGGGGGGATGTGTGGCAATTGCTCCCATAAGGTCAAGATTCCTTGCTAAAACAATCATAAACAAAACAGTATTACCAGTTTATTAATCATTAAAATTGAAATAAAAATAATGTTTAAATTTCAATTCCAAGCACCCAATATGACTTTGGTTTAACTTCAAAGTCAAAGTCAGTTATCATATTACAAAAAAAGGAAATCAGTCTTCTTACTTCTCTGCTGGTGGTAAATATTTTCAGAAGCTTTTTCTTGATAGTAGGATCAGCATCTTCCAACAAATGTTTTGGGGTCAGATGTATACAATGTAGTTTGTTGCTGACCAACTTGGATATGGACCGTTTCCCTGCACATGGTGGTCCTATGACGCAAATCTGAGGGACTGAAATATTTATATGTTGTTTTACATTCTGTTTATAAAACGTGGGCTTTTTGTAAACATTACTTTTTCAGGATATGATTGATTTTGCTTAAACATATGTCACTTTAAAATCAACACATCTGGTGGTCAAGTAATCAAATTTAAAGGAAATAATCCAATTCATGTGATGTAATTAAATTTAACCATAAACAATTGTATTGGGTAATTGATATTCAAAATATTTTTAAGAGGTAATTTATTTCCTTCTTATATTTGTTCTTTGTTCTGTATATTTTTCTAGGGATTTTATCCTTCACAAGAAGCACGCCAACAAATATTTTAACTTATAAAATTATTGTATAAATATAACATACCATCATCATTTTCTTTCTTTAGTAAGTTAATAAGAAAGCTGATAGGATCATCTGGTGTCGCAATAACAAGCTGTTCTATCATTCTCTGGAAATAAATTTAAATGTAATAATTATATATCCACCTTGACTTTTAAAAGTGCCCCCCCCCCACATGCACATACATAATGCAAACATCATTTATAAGTCAACTATAAAGCTCAAAAGTACAACCCCTAAGAGTTTTCCCTTTCATACCCCCTTAGACTTAGGCTCACCACTGAACACATCTTAGTTAAGTGAAAATAGACTTTATCTGCATCTACACTTTCCTCTAGTTTCTCTTTATTTATTGCTACATGACAACCTTATTCTAGCCTATATATATCTGTCTATACTTTTGTTTGTACAGATTTTAATTTTTTCTATTTGTACGGCCGTACAATATCTTGTACGGTTCTTAGCTGAATTTAGTAAAGAAGTATTTTTGCACATGACAACACTGGACAACACATGTTTGAAAATTATAACTGCAATAAATTTATTTTAATGTGTGTCAACACTCAACAGGAAGCTGAAATCCCATTTTTTCCTTTCAAAATGACTTTGGCGGCCCCTAGTCTGAGATTCAAGAATAGTAATTATTAAAACACTAACTACTACAATTACAAACTAGCGTACATGTAAGTCTACCGTCGCGTGAATGGTTACATGTAACACTTACATTATACTATGATTATACTGATACTATTACTATTACTGCCTACTCATACCAGATACTGCCTAATACAATCAGTTTAGTATTATTACAGTTACAGTAATAATTAAATGTGAGACTTACATTATACTATGATTATAGTGATACTTTTACTGCCTACTCATACCCGATACTGCCTATACAATCATTTTAGTATTATTACAGTAATAATTAGTAATTAGTATACATTAACATACAATACATATAATAATTCAAATACATTTTTCAAATTTTTGAAGTCTAATAAATTAGCTCAAGCTTTTCTATCTAAATTTAAAAAGAATAATTTTAAGTACCCCTATACCTTATACATGTCAAAAATTCCATGTTTCTCTGCATACGTTGCAAATTCTGGTGGAACTCGCAGTGGTCGTTTCGTTTGATCCATTTTTAAATGTTCAACCCCTGCTCGTTTCAGCTGTTTACTGAGGTTGCTACGACGCCATATTGTTTATATTGGAGCGTTTTCATTGGCTACTGGTCAAATCTCTATTCCAAACAAAAAAACAAACATTTGTTTTAACGATTCAATTTATATCATTTTGGGTGATAGAAGAGGTCAAAACATTCTGAAATAAAAGTTGAGGAACTCACCAAAGACAACCCCCCTACCCCCCATACCGATTTTTCTTAGCAATTACGGTGCCGTGGAAAAAGTACTAAAATGCAGGCTTGGGGGCATTGGCCCTATAATTTCTAAATAACTTAAAGTATTTTAAATACCTTTTAACTTATACTTATATAGCCATTTGAATAATCGGCCCCATGTCATAGGCTATGAATATATTATATATTATGTCATCTAGATCAGCGTTCCCCAAACGGTGGTCCGTGGACCGGCACCGGTCCGCAAGGCTTACGTTACCGGTCCAGAGAGTTAAATAGAGAGAAAATGTAATTAATAAATCTGGCACAGGTCCCTGGTGCAGTTTCGAAACTTGTCCACCGGTACGTGAAACTTAAAAGTTTGGGAAACTCTGATCTAGATAACAACAGATTTAACGTACACTTAAAGCTTTAGACGAGAGATTAAACATATATTAATATTTGTTTGAAATAGACTTTAATTATATTTATAAATGATTAGATAAATAAATATAATAATAATAGAAAGTGGCGCATTGACATTAGCGTACCATCAGTGAGTCCAGTGGTCGGCAAATCGCGGCTCGCATGCGGCTTTTTAACGACTTGAACGCGGCTCGGCCACAAATCGGTTTCGACTCCGAAAAACATGGTTCTTGAAAAGAAATTTGGCTCTCAAAATTTTTTTTTTAATCGCCCTGCTGCTGATTTGAACTCTTACTCTAGCCTCTTGTAAGATAAGATAAGATTCTTTTATTGATCAAAAGAAATGGAAATGTTTATATCTTTCAATCTTCGCCCTGACGGAAAGAATTCGTCCCGAACGGGCCGATCCTAAGTATCTGTGATGAAGAGGGTGGGATGAATCATCCAAAATGTGTTTAGTTTTACAATAACATCTTTCTTCAAATAGTTCTTCCAGTAAAGGATATTTAGTTTGTGCTATGTCTTATGTTCCTAGTCTTGAATAGTCGGTTTATGCGGTGTTTAATATCAGACGTTGAATTCCCACAACAGCTGGTAGCCTAATACTGAAATTAAGTAGGCTTCCCAATTGTTGCACTGTAGAATAAGTTAACGACTCGTCTGTTTACGCCGGAATTGTACAGTTTTTTGAAGTAGGACAGTCTTTTGACTAATGAGTTTTCCGACCACTGGCGGCGTATCCTACCGTAAACAATTTCAATTATTTAGTCAGTACAGATGGCGAAATGCATTTCTTATATTTGGGTGTTACTATATAACAAAACTGACTAGCCTAACACATAGTGTATATAAATAAATAAATAAATATATATATATATATAAAACGTGTTCTCATGCGTACGTTAAGTAATGGATCTTAAAGAAGAAGTTCAAATAATTTTTTCCCGCTTATTTCTGACATAATCATTTGAGCGTGCATCAAATTAAAATGATTTATTCATGATATAAATGGCAATGTCATTGATGCGTGGCTGATTTTAATAATCTTTCGTTTGAAATTCAAATAATTCTTCGTAGAAATTTTATGATTGAATTTAGGCACCCTTCAATATAGCATTGTAAAGCGTATGATAAGCTGGGGTCAAGTCCTGGGGCGGCTGAGGAAAATGTGTGGGAATTTACAAAGTTCCCTTCTCTCAACATTTTCTGAAATAAATATCTATTTTATTCTTAAACAGAAGTACAGGAATGCCAATCTCAGGCCTTGCTGCAGGATTCGAGGGCTGGTCATAGGCCTTCAATATTAATGAATTATTTGACATATTCCTTTTTGGCATCTAGTTCTCAAGCTCATGCCAAGTCATCAAAATAAGAGAAGTTTGAATTGACCGAACCAAAAATAGGTTGATTTCTTTACACTTGAATTAACTGAAAGTTTTGACACAATTGCTCCAATTAGATAAACTTATCAATTTATTTTTAGTTTGACACCTGTGAAATGAAAAAAACAAACTCAGCCAGACTAGGGCCCTGTTGTTGTGATTGTATGTTTGCAGCGATGATAGAAAATTAACTCGGCTAGACTAGGGCCCAGTTGTGATTGTATTTTTGCAGCGATGATAGAAAATTAACTCGGCTAGACTAGGGCCCAGTTGTTGTGATTGTATTTTTGCAGCGATGATAGAAAATTAACTCGGCTAGACTAGGGCCCAGTTGTTTTTTTTTGCTGCGATGACAACACCCAAACCTCTCCCAAGACGTAAGTATGGGTTTAATTATGTTATTAAGGATAATGTCCTCTGCCCTCTCATTTGTGGACTGAACATCATGATTTAAAGGGTGTGTGTACAAGATGATTTTAAGGTCAAGAAGAATTGAAATATCCCCCCCCCCCTTTCCCAATGAAGGGTAGAACAAGTTGTATGGTCCCTGTACCAACTTTCTGCAATTAAGATGAAAAGTGGGCAACTCTAAAGATAGCCACATTCCCCCCCCCTTCAAAATAATTATGTTATTGGTACGGTCTTACAATATTAATGAGTGAAGAGCATGACAGCCATCAATATCCTCATATTCCATCATTCACATCTCAAAAATATCAATAAAAAACAACAACTTGTAAATAACAGGAAATAAAACATCATTTATTGATCAGGATGAGTGGGCTGGACTCATGAAAACAACACTATTCTCCTTCCATGGCCACTTCTGACTGAGCCACGACATAGAAGGGACCCTGGTTGAAATACTCAGTGAGCTTCACATGATAAGGCCTTCCAAAAATGTCCGGGGCTGTTGGCGAATGAGCCAATATTTTGATAAGTTCAAATTTGACATCTTTTCCTTCTTTGGTATGTTCTGTGGATCTGTCTAGGAGATACTCTTTAAACCCCGGCACATTGTTCATAAGTCTCTGTCCCCACGGGAGAGCGGCCAAGTTGTGTAGTAGCTGAAAGGCAGGCACACGGAGGTCCAGAAAAGGTTGTTGTGCTATGGACCAAACAGTATTAAATGGATCAGACATGGAAGTACTGAACCATCTCTGAGTGATGTTCAGCAGCTCGTCCGTTTGGTTTTCTTCCTGTATTTAAGGGAAAGTTGTGAACTAAAGATTACATTATAAGAGTGGGAGAGTAAACGAGCCGTACTGGTATGTAAAAGAAAATTAATGACAAAATAATACGGGTAGTTAGTATGGGGTTAATTGACAGCTAATAAATGACCATATTTTTATCTGGATCAATAAAAAAAACTCAATGTACTTAAAATAAATAACCGCAATGCGATCTTTAGCTTGAGTTAGTTTTTGAGATTGTTCTCCCTTATAATTTGTCAACCAGTTACTATTGATCTGCCAGGTTTTTTCTCATAAATGCAGGTGATTTTACATTTGTTTATAAGAGAGATTTGTTGAAATGTGCTTTACTGTAAAATTACTGACCAATAAGGAATGTCATTATGTAAAAGCTGATAACGGTAAGCATTAAAGCTAAGGAGAATGTAAGGCAATCTTCTTTGCCCACCTGAGCACTTAACGGGTTAATGCCCCATCCAACCCTTTTCGAAGAGATTTCAAATAAAGTTTCTTGCTGCCTTTAATATATTAAAAGAACTTCAACTTTAAAGCCTGTTCAGACAGTAACATTCAATTTTTTAGAATAAAACTTACGATAAGTCAAATGATTTTTGTATTAAAATGAATCTCAAACAATAACAGCACAACACAAACCCTCGTTGGAAAACACTGATGAAGGGGGTAATACAGAAATTGAATGATGGGATTCATGTACCTCTAGGTAAATAATGTTGGACATTGCCTGCAGAGACCGGGCTTTGAGCTCAGATGGTCCCGTCCTGATAAGATTTCCCATACTATGAATGCACTCTGTAACAGGATTTCCTACAAAAGACAATGGTCAGCTGTTAATAAATGGTGTGCCAACTTATATACTTAATAATTTACACATGGCAATCAGAGTAAATTGATTTTTTTTTTTTATACTTCAATAGCAATTAAGTTTTCTCAATGTAGTTCTCTCCTACCTATTTTATCTAGAGCCAACTTTCCTTCAGGAGTTGAAGCAATGAATCCGATAGTGTCCACAGATAGACCTTTCAAGGTTGGTTCTCCATGGTCCACATTATTTAAAACCATCTTCACAAAGTGGTCAAATTTAGACAGGACTTCTTTAGGATGATATTTTGAAAGGCCTCCAAAAAACTTTATGAGTCCTGTTCAAGTTCAAGGGAAAAAAAAAAAAATTTGGAGGGGCAGTTGTAGGGTTTCATGTTAAAACTTTGGGGAAAAAAAATTTCATTTTATATTTAAAAAAAAGTCAATTTGGATTTTTAGTCAATAGATATTTTTTCAGAATTATTTTAACTTACAGATAGTTGAATATCGTAGGAATAAATGAAAGAACATTTTATATCTGTGACACACCAGTGAGCACCCATGAATTTTCTCCTTTATACTCACAAGAAGCACAATAACTTATAACATAAAATCTTTAATTTTAATTATATAATTTGATGTTTAACCATAACATAGTTGAACTGTCATTGGTAACAATGAACTGATATTTGTCATTGAGCCAAACTGTTTTGTACACTTCAGTAAATGTTATTTATTATTGACTGTCCACATTCCTCATCGATACATTAAAAGTATGATAACAATATGCTAATATTTTTAATGAAAGATTTGATGTCACCATTTCTTCATGTCTCCAAAAAAATTGACTTAATAACTTCTGCCGTATCATCATTTTGACATTTTTGTTAAAAGGTTTGCACCACCATCAAAGCTATTTTATTTTATCATCATTTTGGTATTTCATTGAACCACCATCTTTGAAATTTTATTGTAATACCATCTTTGCTTTTTTACTGTTACCCCATCTTTGCTATTTTATGTGTGAAATAGCTTGTTTTGTCTAGAGCTAGGTAAAAACTGGATGTTGACTAAATCGTCATTTACTAAACGCAAATGCTGTATGTGGATGCACAGGTCATTTATGAGATATATTGCTGCATGTAGATGTACAGGTCATTTACGAATTGGAACATATGGATAACAAACAGTAATGTCTACCTGGCAGAAGCAGACCCATCATTGGATTCTCATTGAGTCCTAACATCATCTCTTCTAGTTTACCCACAATGCCCTGGTGGTCTAGAAAAGCTAGCCCATGTGAAGACTGTGCCAGGTCCGAGATCAGTTCTATGGCATTGAGCTGGACAAGAATATCATTGGCCTGTACTTCACGTAGCAGCTCCTGGAGTAGGCCAGCCGCCACTGAAAAATTTAGGGCCGCTGAAGATGTTTTACTTAAATCTGTGGCGATCTGGAATTGAACAAAATTTAAGTTTCTGAATGAGTCATATTTTAAATGATGTAAGGAGCCTTAACTCTGAAATTTGCTTCAGGCTAAAATGAATGAGAGAAGAAATTGTTATGGATGTTCTTGTGTTGAAACTGGTTGGTATGAACATCATTGAGTCCCCCAACTTTTAAAACCATCATTCTTACAATAAAAAAAAAGAGTTCAAAGAAAAATCTTAAGTCAACTCTGATATTTTACTGAACAGAAGCTAATTTTAATGATCCTGTCCTATGACTTACTGAACCAGTCCTACGACTTACTGAACCAGTCCTATGACTTACTGAACCAGCTCTATGACTTACTGAACCAGTCCTATGACTTATTGAACCAGTCCTACGACTTACTGATCCAGTCCTATGACTTACTGAACCAGTCCTATGACTTACTGATCCAGTCCTATGACTTACTGATCCAGTCCTATGACTTACTAAACCAGTCCTATGACTTACTGAACCAGTCCTATGACTTACTGATCCAGTCCTATGACTTACTGATCCAGTCCTATGACTTACTGAACCAGTCCTATGACTTACTGATCCAGTTCAATGACTTACTGAACCAGTCCTATGACTTACTGAACCAGGCCAGTGTATCATTTAGTGAAAAGATCTTTTCTCTGACCTTGAGCAAGTCTTGCACCTTTCAACACCCTAAGTTTCTTCTTTTATAAATCTCAATAAATGTTAAAACTTGATCACCATTTATAAACCTTCCCGCCAGTGCTTTCCAAACTGTGTGTCTTGATACTGTAGTGTATCACCTACAGGGTGAAAGTGTGTCACGTGAAAATAAGCCATACCAACATTCATGGAATTTTTTTTTGGACTTAAAAACCACCAGAAATGTATTAGGAAAAGTTATTGACAAATATATTTTGTTACTTGTTTGTTCGCTTAAGAAGGCTTTTTGCCAATACACTCTTTGTCTTGCGGTGTCCTTTTCCAGGTTTTCCCATACTTTGTTTCACATATTCCCTTATACTAAAAGTAGATCCCTTAAATCAAGATCATTCAGCCAATATTTCTGAAGAAATGAGATAGAAATTTAAAAAGCTGACACAACACAGAAATTTGTTGGCTCCAAGGTCGGGGGGCTTCGTGCATGCAAACTGAGGGACTGATGCTAAAAAAATTTTTCTTAGGATAGTAAACAAAGTGAATTTTGTGGTCTAATTCAAAACTAACTTCGTGCAACAGATTGCCATAAATGGATATTATGATAGTGTTGACAAATTTTGAATCAAATCAACACCAACATGAAAGCAACTGAGAAAATAACTGCGGTACTCATGTTTTTACTGGTCTATCTGATTTGTTCTTTGGGAGACAAGATAGGAATTAAGAATCCAAAGAAAACAAAGAGAATTCGGTAAAGTATTCCAAAATGGCTCGGTTTGATAATAAATGTGATAATGGCTCGCCCAAAATATGGACTACTTGCCTTTGAGATTACATTTTACAGGTTAGTTTGACCTCCAGTTTAATGGTGAAACTCATGTGAAGAGTCGCAAAATTATTTAAGTCCAAAAAGTGTGTCACCAACATGTAAAGTTTGGAAAGCACTGCTCCGCAAACACCCTAAAAATTTGTAACCTTTTAAAACTAAAAAATTAAGTTCTACAGATTCTTTGTTCTATAAACCACTGTACCATAAAAAATCAATCTTACCTTACCTGGTATATTCTAAACCTTGTAATATCATTCTTCTGCATTGCTTCCACAATCTTGCCGAGTATAGGATCCCTGAAGAGAACTTGCAGGCCTAAAGGGTCTTCACCTGGCAAAGAAAAGCATAGTTTAAATATCACTCTTTATATTATATGCAAAAATTAACATTTTGAAATGCTTATAAATATTATCTTTGGGTAAACCCTGTGCCAATGGACAGCAAACCGTGGCTCGCAAGCCCCATGCGGCTCTTTAGCCACCTGAGTGCAGCTCGGCCGGTCGGCCAAAAATCGGTTTAGACTACGAAAAACATTGTTCTTGACAGGTTCTTGAAAAGAAATTTGGCTCTCCAAAATTTTTTTATCGTCCTGCTGCTGATTTTTGGCTCTTTTGACTTATGAGTTTGCCGACCACTGCCCTCGGCTATTATATGTAAAGAACCCCTTACATTAAAAATAACACAATGCTGTGTGCTAAAAAACTAATCAGACTAGTGACAATCATGCACAGCATGTGATCATCCCGTGACCCACCCTCTCTTTCTCTCTGCTAGTTGGACAGAAGAACAGAAGTGTGTATGACCTGGATCAGGCTGGTCACTCATGCACTGGGATTGGCCCTCACGTGACCAGCAATAACTCTTATGCCATCCTCGTTTTTTTTTCTGACTCTGATGAAGTTGCACTCCAATATTTCGCTTCAGTCCTATATTAAGGATGCCCGATCTATTTGCTAGAGCCTACTTGTAAGGAACAAAGTTACTCCTTTGTTATTCCGCATTTTTAAATCCCTTTTTTTTTTGGTAGAGTAAATTTTAATATGTGTTGGTAGTGGGCAATTCATATTCATCATCATTGCTGTTCACCTTTATTATCCAACATGATTATGGATCACTATGAAAACAATGTTTATGGCAATTTATGTATCTGTCATACTTTGAAGAAACTGAAAAAAACTAGAGTTATCTCCTATGTTTATTGAACAATTTTCATACTATGGAGAACCTGTAGAACATTGGTTATCCAGAGTTATCTGTCATGTCAAGTGCTAGCTATTCTTAATTAATTGTTTATCCCTTTAAATATACATTTAATGCACAAGTTCTTTTCCGATATTCTCCAAGGGGGTTGGGGAGGGGGGCGCTATTTTTCTCCTCTTTTTCCTTGTATTTCCATTGACCATACTCTAAAGAACCATAGAAGTAAAAGCTGTACCTCTCAAGACCTCATTTTCATTGGATTTGTAAACTAATGTTTAAATGTAAAGCTGTCAGTCACCACTCTGCTACACTTAATATCTATTCTCTTTTGTTTTTGTTTATCAATTTGCATTATAAACTATGCCTTAAAAGTGACGGGTCATCTTGTTTGTTAATTATGAAAACACCAAGCCCCAAAAATGTGTCCATTCCCCAAGTCTATTTCATCTAGTTCACTCAGCCATTTAATCATAGCTAAGGATGAGCCCAACCAAGTTTTAAATCTTCTGGTGAACAGGTAAACAATACTGTGCCACTATTTTAATGAATACCTATGTTTGTTAGCACAGTAACTGCAGGTGGGCCAACCTCTGGACTGTCTGACGTCAGCTGATCTGCAACGGCCTCGACAAGGTCTTCGTACTGGCATAACTGCGAGGGTACTTCTTTGCTAAGTCTTGAAATCTGTAAAATTGTTGGATGAATATACTTATATCTTAACGAAATTACAATTTTTTTTTCAGTAATCTGTAGAAGCACTATAAAATAAATTTGCTTTTATTTTTGGATTTGCAACCTTGATTAACTGATCTCTAAACTCCGAGATGAACAAACAGCATCATCTGGCGCTACAGCCCATGCAGAATCGATCCATGGCTATCCACCTCCACGCACGAACCTCCAGCTGGTGTAAGTGCTTCTCCACATCATCAATCCATCTCAGTCTTGGTCGTCCGGTGAGCCCTCTGCCTGTAGATCACTTTTCCTGCTCTACAATTTGGCACCTTCTCACTGTGTCCTGTCCAATGCAGTGTGCCTTTTTTAATGTTGCGACTATGGGTGGGTCTTTGTACAATTGATATATCTCTTGGTTTGTACAGATTCTCCAACCATCATTGTCTATCAACAGATCATATATTTTCCTGAGAATTTTCCTCTCCCTTGTATTGAGTAGGTTCTTTGCTTTTCTGATAAGGGACCAAGTCTCACTTGCATAGGTTACAACTGGTCTTATGACAGTGGTGTATACTTCCTTCTTTGTTCCCCTTGAAATTGTTATTGGCTGAAATGCAGCTTTGTAAATCAGTTCTATAGCTGGAAAAGAAATTTGATAGCTTGGATAGGGAAACACGGAATAACGATTAAGATAATATGGGATTCTCGAGAAATTACAAACCTGATACATAAATCTAAATCACTTTTGGGAGCAAGTTATAGAATTAGAAACCTTAAATTCTAATAACATAGGCAATCTCTCATAGAATCCACAGAGCAACAAAAAAAGGGGCTATCTATCACTTAAAAGGAATTTTGACAAAGAAACTATTAGTAGTGAGATGAAAAGTGGTTTACTCTCTTAAAGGGTTGTCCATAAAGCTTGTAAGCACAAAATAAGCCTCCCCCCCCCACCTTCTTGTCAGCCAATTGTTCTGTAAAAGTCTTCAAATAGTAATAGTTCTTCACAGGTGATACCGTGCCTATGTGATGTTATTTGTGATGTAATTATTTAGTTAGGCTGATGAACAAAATAGCTGCAATGGGAGAACCAGGTACAAAAATTTTCCACGCATTCCTGGAATTGCTTCCCAGCTTTTCACCTAAAATGTTGTTTTTTTACGANCCCCCCAATTTGTGATAATTAAGAAAGAATTTTTATGCTGCCTTAAAGAAGATTTAATTTCAATCTTCATGCCATTTTAGGTCTCGAGATTCCTAATTGTAGTGTAGGATAAAACTTATCCAAAAAAAGTGAAATATTTTTTTATTACCATATAAATGAAAAACTATGAAAGTGGTTAAAATTAAAAAAAAATCATGTTTTAACATTTCACCCCCCCCCCTTACATTTCTTATATCCCAGAGCTTTGGTGTAGCTAGGGTTAGTGCACCCCCTCCCCTGGAGGGCCAATATTTTAGCCACTCACTGTCATGAAAAACTCCTGAGTTGGTTGAAAATGCTGTCCCTCCCTATGAAGAAAAAAGTGCTGCCAGAGGCCGACTGCTTCTCGAACCCCCCTTCCCTTTTTCCTACGTTACTGTAACAAAGACTATTATATGTCCTTCTATAATCTACAACTTGCCTCTCTGACGGGGATAAGTCACAAGTTAGGAAACACTGGAATACAGTGAAATGACTTCACTTAATGTTATTTCATGTCATAATCATAATGGTTTATAAAAAAATAGTCTGAGAGCTCATTTTAGGGGATATTGTAATATTAAATAATTAAGGTAGTTTTCACATTCATGGGGGGGGGGTTGTGGCGGCTGTCCTCAACCCTTTCCTATTTAAAATATCTCAAAGGTCATTCAACTTTCTAGTCTTTAAAAAATTTTTTTTTTATTATTCTCATTTATAACTCTTTATGAAGAAGTTCAGAAAGATGGCATTATGTTCTGGCTAGTAAATGACACATAATCAGAATTCACTCTAAATTTTTAAATGCTCAGTGATAGCGGGGGTGTTACCTGAGGGAGGCAGAGGGCCTTCAAAGAATCATCTGGTAATCTCAACCATCTGAGGAGATGACTGTGAAAATTTATAACAACTGTAGGGGGGCTTAGGGTTGTCAACATACGATCCAGCACTTCACAACAAACCTTCTGTTCCTGCCTGCAGAAAATTTTGTTCAGTAGAGTACAAAATTAATAATGTCAGTATGGCTATGAAATAATGAGAATGAGAGTCAAATAAAACAAATGAAAATCATATGTGAATGTGCATTAACATTCCATCTGATCAGATTGATACAAACCAACCGTTTTTCTTTTGCACACATTAAAAATAATGAGAGATGACAGTTATAGGCCCAGACCGTTTCATGTGCAGAGAACGGTTTTAGAGTGAAGATTTTGTCTTTTTTGATCAAATTGATCTTTGTGTGTTACAGTTACACTTTGAAATTTGACAACTGAAACTGTATAATAAGTTCTAGACCTACTCATTCAGTCTTAATTTGAAAAATTAGTATAGGCAGTAGGCTGAGTAGGTCAAATATGTCAACACCTAACGGTAAGTCAAATTGTATATGAATGTGCAATGAATGACTCAAACCTATTACTTTATGGTAAAAGTGCAGTTCAGGTGCGTATATTATTTCTGTTTGAATCTCTTATTTTCCCGTGTAAACTTATGTTAATTCTTTATAAAAAGTATTTTAAAAGTTATCGGTGAGATCCCGTTTCGGGTGATATGCAGATCCCGGTAATTATGGGGAGCTCACATACTTGACCCAGCTTACAAGCCACATTGCAATTGTTACGAGTGCCTTAGGAGAAATTCCAGTTGTATTAACGTTATTTGTTGCCCCACAAGGTGCGCGTTTAAACCAAATGCTGCACCATTAAAAATGCCTGTTGCATTGTAGTTATTGTTTCTTGGTCGTCCTGCAATTTTAAACAAAATGATCCTACAACCAGCAATACCACAAAGCCAAAACGAGTCTGTCTTATAATATAAAAAAAATAATCACTAGCCCTCACTTTACTCAGCGCAAATCAGTCACCAGTAATAAGCGCATTTGCATACGAAAAAAGAGGAGGGGGTGCTCAAATTAGAGCTGACCAATCATGGACAGCGTATTAGCAGCCTTCAGGGTGATCAGCTTCACACCAGGTCCAGGACAATGATGACGTGTGTGTCCACTGCTTAGTCAGTGATCCACTTCTAATCTCCCCCCCCCCTTCCCCGACTCGACTTCAAAGGACAACCCCTATATTCCGAGCTCTCTGTAAAAAAAAAAAGGTGGGGGGGGGGGGGGGGGGGCGCTTGTGCGTAATGAAGAATCTAGTATTTCATTCTTTTTTTTTTGAACATGCTTAGTTTGAAAATTTCGTTTAGCATACTAACTTATAGGTGGCTAAAAATCTGGCATAGCGTAAAAAGAAAAATACAAACAAATGGGGGCTGTGATACTTTGGTTGGGGGATGTTTAAAGACTCTTTAGAAGTAAAATAAAAAGAAAAGATGCGATTTATAATCCAGAATTAGTTAACTATAACTGCCTGTATTTAATTATTAAAGAATAGGCCTACACGTAAGTTTACATGATAAAATTTTTTTAAAATACGAAATGCGCTAAGAAATAATATACGCACCTGAACTGCACTTTAACCCAAATATATACATTTTATTATTAATTAGCGGCTTAAGTAAACAGTTTCTCAGTTAAATTTGAAGCACAAACTTACTTGTCTTGTGTATTCAAGCATTCAAAAACGTTATTTATGGACAGATTCGGCAGAATGCGTCGAAGATCTGGTAAAGGAAGTGCGGTTATTGCAGTTTTCAATTCATCCAATGCTTGAATTTTACTTCCAACACTTATTTGCTGTAGTTGATTAACTAGTGAAGTAATCGCCGCCTCGGCCTCCATTTTCCAATAGTGTAGTGATTTTGCTATTTCATCCAGGTCTGTTTTAAAAACATCCGGTTCATAAAATTGTGGATTCAAAAAATCGAAATCACTTTTTCATTTAGCGTTCATGGTAACGGAAGTGACAGGTGGAATTTTAAGAAAATACTACGGATTGCACATTTTTAACTCTAGATTTTGCATTTGAATTTTTTAAAATAACAATTAATATTAAAATAGAATAGATTAACGTCATTAATAAAAAAAAGATTTAGGAAGTTATTTTTAAGACAAACTTCAACTAATAGTTCTCGACTACTTAAAAGTTCAAAGTATCAAAGTAATCAACAAAGCCAATCACTCAGTCTCAGTTCAAGACTCAAGGCTCACGACCAGAGTGGTTGACAAGACTGAGAGCCAAGGCCAATGTAAATGTTAGTTAGTAAATGTAAAGTTTGAATCATGATTTAAAATAATAATAATTTTAATTAATAATATTACAAAATACTATCTAACTTACATATGAATCATTAGTCATTAGTATATTATTATTATTGAACTCCAAACTAAAGTCTAAAGTAGTGTAGACTACAGTCACTAGTTACTACAGTCACATTTTAAGTTAATTAAGTCAAGTAGTGTCATATGATGATGTCGATGTCTTAGTGTCCTTACTAATAGACCCAGTTATTAATAAATATTGAAATGTCAACAAATAAAACACCAATAAATGCCCATAATTACTTACTAACTAAGCTAGTATTGTATAGTATTAATTTAGTAGACATATAAATTAAAAATAATACAGTTTAAATTGATTTGTACTTTTAATAATATCAGTGAAATGGCATAATAATAAAGCATCAAGTATTTTTGAAGAAGTTCAAGAAGTTAGCTGCAGAAATAGTAAAAAGATAAATAGACCTTCTTCTTATTATGTTTTCAACACCCAAAGATTTTTGCCAACGTGAACTAAAAGAATTCATAGGACACAAAGATGAGGTAATTGATGACTTTGTTTTAGATCTAGTTTTAAATTTATAAAATTAATATAATTTGTAATTCCTTGAAATTTGAGGATAGTGCAAAAATTATTTTCCAAATGAAAGTTATTTGGCAGATTTTTTAACCATCCCACCCCATCGTCACAAAATTTTAACACATATTAGACAATTTTATCACGCATCATCATAAAGTTATGACCCCACCCCCGATTCGTGTCTCATTGATGGATGGCCTCTAATGTTGAAGAGAAGCATATTAACAATGAGAACAATTAGAACATGTCATCCCATTTACATGTCTACACTATCTGTTTTATTTCATATGTAGGTGAACTGTGTCAGCTACTCTCCTGATTTTCAGTTAATGGTTACAGGAAGTGATGATCAGAGAGTCAGAGCCTTCAGTGTAAAAACCAAACAGTGTATTGTAAGACTGAAAGGTCATGAAGGTGCATCAATATTTAATTTATTTTTAAAGATTATGAAAGCCTTTTAAAATTTACTAAAAATTTCTCATAAAAAGCATAAAATATAATATTTATTCTGATGCAACATTTTTCTAAAAGAGTAAAACATAAAGGGGCCATAGGTATTTTGGATGGTAAAAACAGATTTTACTTAGTTCATTAAAAAAAAGTCATTGTGAAAAGCTTAAATAAATAATGCTAACAACTAATACCTTTTTTATAATTATTGATTAGGTGCAATCAAGAGTGTAGCTGTGTCTGAATGCAGCAAATACATAGCCAGCGGGTCTTTTGATAAAACGGCAAGAATATGGAAGACTGCAAATGGTGAATGTATCCATGTTCTCAAAGGTTAGCTTGCTTGTTGTAACAAATTAATTTAATTATAAATTACATTCTTTAAGGCAAATATACAAATAAACATTTCACTTATTGGTAGATCATTTATAAACCTTTTTAAGCCTAAAATTGGTACATCAAACCAAAGTGCCCAGGTAACTTAGAATGAAAATAATGATCATTATATTTTTGCATGGAAGCCATGAGCTGTCACAAAACATTAGATATCCCTAGAAATTAATTGATTACTTCTTGTTCATTTAAAGGGTTAAATTCTTTCTTCATCTTGACAGGCCATGCAAAAAGTGTAGAGAGTGTTGCATTTTCACCAGGAGCTATTTACTGTTGTACAGGATCCTGGGACAGAACTGCCAAGTTATGGTGCATACAGGTAGGTTGTTATAATATTTGTATGGATAATAAAATTTACCCTGTACAGTAGGTAATAGTAGTGTGATTAAATATGGAACAAAAGCCTTTTTAAAACCAATATTTATAAAGTATTTATTACACACTTGTCACTGTCACATCTCTGAACTAGAAGCCATCTGACCATTTTTTACAAATATTCTTGGTCTACTAACCAAGTTACACAAGATGCACTAAACCGTTTTACAGATTATTTTAACTTTGGAATGTAGAGCGTTGAACAAATTAAACAAAAATGATTGACATCATGTGGTCACAAATGGAGTAAAGAATATAAAAATATAATTAATTGGTAATTTATATGGTCCAGTGTTAGAGACAATGATGGATGGAGAATTTGTATAAACCAAGAGATCTATCAATTGTTTGAAGACCCACCCAAAGTGGCAACAATTTAAAAAAAAGATTGGCTGTACTGGATAGAGCACCTTGAGAGGATGCCAGTTTTTGGATGCTGTGAAAATGATCTACAGGCAGTAACCTAGTGGCATATGGCTCACCAGTCAACCAAGACTGAGATGAGTTAATGATGTAGAGCAAGCCTTATATCAGCCAGGGGTCTGCATATGGATGAGGAAAACCATGAATTCAGGCGAATGGAAAAGATGTGATGGAGCAGGCCAGGGCCCTACATGGGTTGTAGTGCAACTAATAATAATGATGATGAATTGGGACAACTTGGAAAAATGAATAACAGTGATTTTTGTTGTGTGATTGTTCAATCAAAGGTGATGTGCCATTGCGTGACAGTTCACAAGATGATGGTTCGTGGTGTGGCAGTTCACATTTTCATGGTTTATAATGTGATATTTTACTACAAGATAATGGTTTATAATGTGTCAGTTTACCACAAGATGATGGTTTATAATGTGATATTTTACCACAGGGCGATGGTTCACATAGTACAAGTTTTTCACAAATGACCAAATCCTCACGATATGTTTTATCTTCCAGCTCATGGGATCCTTTAAAGCCAAAAGATTGAGGAGCCCTGATCTATTACATTACTGTGTCAAACAATTTCCCTTATTATTTCAGACTGGAAAATGTTTGAAAACTTTTAGAGGTCATGGCAGCCTTGTTCAATCAGTTGGATTTTCACAAGATTGTCACCTCTTGGTAAGACAATTAATGGTGATAAGTGGAAAGTAGTACACAATATTAAGATCAAGTGATGATAATTGTATAAAGTTTTAAACATTTACAAGACATATTAGCTTACAAATCTGATAAGCATTTTTGTATGCTTATTGTCCAAAACATAATTCTACATTTACTTGCTTATTCTTTAAGTTTATTTATTTTTAAGGTAATAAGTGAAACAAAGTACGTGAAAACCTGAAAAAAAGGGACGCAGCATGCTTATTAGGGTGAACATAGAGAACCAACTGATACAGACTTATGGGACCTTGACACCACATGGCATGAATGTCATGTTCTCCTTTACTTGTTAAATCTTTTCTCCGCCCCCTCTTTGCTCAGCAAATTGCAGTGGACTTACTTTTCTTTTCTTCCATCCCCTATTGCCTACATTTACTCTCTTACCTGCTAATGGTCTATAACATTGCTCATAATTTCCTCTCAGATACAAATTGCAACTAAGTGTTTATTTTAATTTTCATATTGTTTTTACTGTTATTTGTTTGCCGAAGAAGGTTTCTTGCCAACAGGTTTGCTGTTTTGTTGTATTCATATCTTCAAGTTTTCCCATACTTTGTTTCACTAATTTAATTCTACCTAACATAACTAAAGTCTCTCCCCCTTATTATTATTATTTTCATGATCATTTTAAACTTGGTGATAAATTATAATTTTTAAATAGCTTATGGAAGTTGACTTCATTCTGAAACTTATTTTAAGGGCAGTAAGTTAATGTGGCTTATACAAAATAAAAATACATTAAAAATAAAAGTTATTAACTTAATTATTGGAATTACTAGATTCAATATATTTAAAACAAAAACTTCTGCCTTGAAGTATAATGATGATAGTTAAAAGTAGAAGCACTAGAAAAATGCATAAATTGATAAATCTCTGAAAATATTTGCTCCTCATAAACACACTTTTTTAACAATTTTTTTTTAAAGTGTGTTTATGAGGAGCAAATATTATAGTTTTTAAGAAAAAAAACCCCAGTAAATATTCTTTTAAATTAGAATATAAAATAATGAGCATTCTTTCAAGGAAATCAGATGTGTGAATTCAAATTTAAAAACCAAACAGCATCTATAGTTAGGGATACATGTTTTAACTTGAAATTATAATTTTACACTTATTACAGGCCTCTGGTTCATGGGATTTTACAGTAAGAGTTTGGAATTTAGACCATAAGGCATATCAGAAAATAAGATCAGATTTAATGGCAGCTCAACATAAAGTGGACTCTGCCCAGACTGATCTGAATAGTGATCCACAGGGGAGAAGTGTTTCCAGTTTTCAAAGCAATTTTGAAAATGAGTATGTCTTAGAGCAAGAAGAAAAGAATGTGTTGTCAGATCATGAGATGTTGATAGAAGTGCATGACATTGTCAAAGTCTTATTGGGACACTCAGGAAATGTTCATGCTATTTCCTTCTCTCGGATTGGAATGTTGGTGAGATTTATTCTGAATTACAATATTTGATGGGATTTTAAATTAAATCGGCTTAACGTATGTTTTTAAAAATATATTATCCATAATTGAAAGTAGTCAATTATTAAAATTTGAAACTTGCCTTACACAGTTGATAGATCAGTTACTATATCATTGTCTTGAGTGGTAAACAGAGATTACTTCTGCAGAAATGCCATTATCAGCTGACACATAAAGTGAAATTCCAATTATCAGTTTACACAATTAAGCAGTAATTCCTTTTTCAGCTGACAACAATTAAGCAGAAATACCAATGAAGCAGAGATCTATTTATCAGCTGACACAATGATGCAGAAATCCCATTATCAGCTGCATTATGAGCAAAAATTGTTTATATTTTTTTCTCTTTTATAAGTTTTTTATGTAATAATAATATTATTTAATAAGAGAAGAGTAAATAAAAATAGAAGCAAAAATTTGGGCAAAGTATTTGTTTTGTTTCATTTGTAAAGATGTTTAGCCTACACTTTTGAAATTTTCAATTATTTCTATAAAAAAAATACCATGAGCAGTTAATCTGATATTTTAGTTGATTTTGACGAAAAGTAACACATAGGCTACTTAATAAATGAGTTTTAAATTTTAGAATTCTTTAGCTGTCTCCCTTCCAGAACAAAAAAAAAGTTTATATTTTAATCTTAAAAGGAATTTCTTTGTGAGGTACACAAAGAATATTGAAAAAATTATAGTTATCACATTTTAAAGACTTTAAAAAAGAAATTTCATAATCCACAGGCATCAGGTTCTTGGGATAGAACAATTCGGTTGTGGAATCCCAGGAAAGGAAACTGTCTTCGTATTTTAGAAGGACATATTGGCTGGGTGCAGGCTGTCAGCTTCTCCCCTGACTCCACCTTTGTAGCCAGCGCAGCTGATGATGACTTTGTCAAAGTGTGGGATATATTGACCGGTGTCTGTGTTAATACATTAGAGGTCAGTTAAAATTCTGATTGGTGTCTGTTTTACTACAATAAAGGTGAGTTGGCTACTGACTCATCATCAAGATGAAATCAAAATAGAAAGTCAAATTTCAACTACTTCCTGACCTCTGCCAAAAAAAGCCTCTCTTAAATATAAATTACAATTTTGAATGAAAGTATTTTTTGACATAACTAATTTTACCTATATTCAAATCTTGGTTTTGGAATCACCAAATATTTTTATTTTACTTCTTACTAACATCCATTGCTACACCTGTTGCAGGGTAATACAGACCTGGCTCAGTTTTGTGCATTCACTCCAGATGGTCTGCTCATAGCGTCTGGTGCTGCAGTGTCTACAAGTCAGAAACTACCCAAGAAAAGAGAAGGAGAAGATGCAAAGACAATGGAAGGAAAAATATTGGACATTTTAAATCAGTAAAAAATATATTTAAAAAATCAGTAATATCCTATTTATATTGATCACCGGTGGAATAAAGATGAGTATAAATGATAGTTGAGCATAAATATAAAAGATGTTTCATTAATCTTTACTGTAATATTTTTTGTGTTGATTGTCAAGATTGAAGGAAAGTTAAAATAAATGGCATACACTGCACAGCCAAAAAATTAAATACATTGATATATACTTTTGCAACAGATTGTTTTCTGTAAATTTTTTGGGGGGAAACCATAAGAGATTGTTTAAACTAAAGAGTTTGAAAAAATAAAAATAAAACAACTTGTTGCATTGGTTGCATTAAAAAAAAAAGTGTCAATAAATTAATGTAAAATGAAATGTTATTGCCGAAATATGTAAATAATTAATATTTGCTTGTATACCAAATTTATTTTTTGTAATATGTTATATGTGTCCTTATAAGCTTAAAGTCCTTAATGAAAATCAACCTAACATCAGGGGATGTTGCCAATTATCCAAACTTGTATAAAATTATTTCTACATATAACATATAAAATCTAAGTCATAGAGAGTAAGTAACAGAGCGCTAGCCAATCTAAGAGTTTTGACTCTACTGAGGTGCTTTAGAGAGCCCAGCTACATACTTCAGCACCCATTTTGTTTGGCTTCATTGTCAAGTCAGCCTCCATGAAACTCAAGAGCTTTCTGATTCAATTCAAATACTCGCACTCAAGCCCCAAGACAAAATTTTATAAATTTGATCCATGTATTCTTTTGTGATTGTTTCAGGTTGTGATCACACGTGAGAAAGAAATTCAATCCATTAATATAAAACGACTCGCTGTGACTAGTTTGCACATGAATGTATTTCACTTGCCCCCCCTTGCCTGCCCCTGGCAAGCCTTGCCATTCTTCTTTTCTGACATCAGCATTCATTACCTGTACACTTTACCTGCTCCAAAAGATTATTTGCTTAAGAAAATACAATAATTCTGCCTAATTCACATTTGATGCTCAATTCATCAGCAGCATTTTATGCTGAGCTTTAATGTCAGCTGTATTTCTGACACACGTGTGACTTTCTGACTGAGCTGTCTAAAACTGCCTGTTCACCATTTGGTGATGAGGCTGCTAGCAGGCTTTTACAAATATGGTGAGGCATAATAATTAACAGTCAGGGATATTTTCTTTTAAAGAACTATGTGGAAAAATATATTATTGGGCTGGTGCCCTCCTTTTGTCCAAGAGATGATGAACTATCCTTCCCGACAAGTAGATTATTCTATTAGAGACTTTTCTTTTTTTTTTTTACATTATCACTATCTTAATATGGCAAGTGTTTACCTGAGTACCTGATATTTATTTACTATTTAGTAATAAAGAATTGGAAGACTTTAATATTTTTATATAACTATTCCCATTTTGCTCTGTATGTGTACATCTTGATGTTAAATTATTTATGTACACCCTTATGTTTTTGTGTTGGTGAACAATCTTAATTTTATTTAAACTATGTACAAAATGTTAAGTCTATGTACAAAAAGATGTTAATTCTATTTACAAAAAGTTGTTAATTCTATGTCCAACAGGATGTTGATTCTATGTACAACAGGATGTTGATTCTATGTACAACAGGATGTTGATTCTATGTACAACAGGATGTTGATTCTATGTACAACAGGATGCTGATTCTATGTACAACAGGATGTTGATTCTATGTACAACAGGATGTTGATTCTATGTACAACAGGATGTTGATTATATGTACAACATGTTAATTCTATGTACAACAACATGTTAATTCTACATACAACAAGGTTTGAATTCTGTGTACAACAGGATGTTAATTCTATATAAAACAAGATGTCAATTCTATGTACAACAAGATGTTAATGCTATGTAAAACAATATGCTAATTCTATGTACAACAACATGTTAATTCTATGTACAAGATGTTAATTCTATGTAAAACAAGGTTTGAATTCTATGTACAACAAGATGTCGATTCTATGTACAACAACATGTTAATTCTATGTATAACAGGATGTCAATTCTATGTACAACAAGTTGTCAATGCATGGAGGCTAATAAAAAACAGCTTAGATTTACTTAATGCTATAAAAAGAAATGTAACTCGGGATTAAATATTTTATATTCAATTAAAAAAATCAAAAAAAAAATCAGTGGCTTTCTCTCTAGTCCTAAATGTTAACACGTGTAAATCTACTTTGTAAAGTAATAATTCTCTTAGATAATTGATTCTAATGTTAAGATTTTCCCAAGAACTTTGTTCTCCTGGGGCCATGCAATTCTCCATTCTGTCATGGTAGGAGTTTTTGTAAGGGCCAAAAGATGATAAAAAATATATTTAAAGAAACATAATATACCATGAAGAATGAACAGCTTTTACATCTCCATGTTCCAATATTTGTTTTGGTGGTGGGGAGGAGTAGAATAAACCTGTACATTTGTAGAGTATGTGTAGGCCTACTACTTTATATTTGTTTTGGTGGTGGGGGAGGGGTAGAATAAACCTGTACATTTGTAGAGTATATGTAGGCCTACTACTTTATATTCTTCTTGGCAGTGCCGTAGTAAGGAGGGGCGCGGTTCACCCCAGGTGGCACTTTAGTACAGTGGAGGGCGGCTTTTTCTGTGAAGTCGTACCAAAAGAAATGTATTTAAAGATGCAAGGCATAATTGTATCTTACCATCAATACTGGATACACTGAAAACTTTGTCTCAAGTCTCTATTGTTCGTCCTTCGCGAAGATGACAAAGGCCAAGGAAGGAAGGCTTCGACTTGAGTAGCAGCCTTGACCTGAGCTGTATTTTGTTTTAAGATGCTGCTGTCATCTACGCGCCCTGGGTTAGCTGCGTCTTCAACTCAATAAGAGAACAGCTGATGCTGTAGCAGTAACTCTAATCCAGTCGAGATTAGATTACTGTAACAGTTTTTTGTGGGCTTTACCTCAGAACCAAATTCAGAGACTCCAGAAAGTACAAAATACTGCAGCACGCATTGTATCGCGGTTGAAGAAATCTGACCACATCACCCCAGTTCTACGAGATCTCAATTGGGTTTCTGTGAGTGAGCGCATTGATTTCAAAATTCTGTCCATGGCGTACAGCTGCTTAGAAGGCTCTGCACCAGAATATCTTAAAGAACTGATTTATAAACATGTATACTTAAAGAACCTGTGGTCTTCAACACAGTCCTTACCGTGCTGAAAATTCCCAGTGTGGATGAACACAGACAAATGTCTTACGGAGTGCGCTCTTTTGAAGCGATAGCGTCAAAATTATGGAACAGTTTGCCTCAATCTTTGAGGGGAATTGAAAATGATAAAAACATAATTTAATAAAGATTTTTAAAAAAAAATTGTTTAAATAGATTTAAGTAAACCAGAGCGCAGTGTGCATGCTAAAGTAGCGTGGATACCAGCGCAAGATCTCTATAAATATCCAATCAATCAATCAAAGTGGTGGACATTGGCTCATTCCGTCAACATCAGTCTCTCGTTCTCTCACCCGTTTGTTCCAATGGCAAGTCTCCGACAGACAGACATCAAAGGGTTGTGATTGCCTTAGTGTCAAGCACTCGGCCACCCGGCTTATTGAGTGAACTCAAAGGGTTGTGATTGCCTTAGTTTCAAACTATCGGCCACCTGGCTTATTGAGTGAACTCAAAGGGTTGTGATTGCCTTAGTTTCAAGCACTCGGCCACCGGGCTTATTGAGTGAACTCAAAGGGTTGTGATTGCCTTAGTTTCAAACTATCGGCCACCTGGCTTATTGAGTGAACTCAAAGGGTTGTGATTGCCTTAGTTTCAAGCACTCGGCCACCGGGCTTATTGAGTGAACTCAAAGGGTTGTGATTGCCTTAGTTTCAAGCACTCGGCCACCGGGCTTATTGAGTGAACTCAAAGGGTTGTGATTGCCTTAGTTTCAAACTATCGGCCACCCGGCTTATTGAGTGAACTCAAAGGGTTGTGATTGCCTTAGTTTCAAACTATCGGCCACCCGGCTTATTGAGCGAACTCGCATACTATTTTTTAGTGCAGTGGACGAAGGTAATAGATCGATCTTCTTTTTTTTTTTTTAACAGAGTAACTTTAAACCGCACGTGACACATTTTCAAATAGACGTGACAACGTTTCTACCATCCAAATTATGTATAGGACTAAACTAACAACTCAATAAGCTTTTAGATCCCCATATATATCCCCCTGTAAAAAAACAACAACTTTTCTTCGCAATTATTTTTCCTATTTAAAAAATCCTAAATACCATAACTATAAGCATTTTTCAGTTAAGTTAAAAGAGGTGGCCCGGTGGGGGCCCATTCCATAAAGTACCGCTTCGGTTATGTCAACAACAGTCAAACGTTTTCCAACAACCATTCTTTCCCTTATTTTGATGACGAAATTGATGGGAGCCCCCCTTGCGCGGTAACGACCAGATGTTTCACTTGTAACTACTCTTACAGTTCTTACAGTTCTTGCAGCTCTTGCAGCTCTTGTGTTCTTATAGTTGAAAACATTCACTATATTTGTTCAGATGTTTCACTTTTAACTACTCTTACAGTTGAAAACAATCACTATATTTGAGATGTTTCACTTATAACTACTCCTACAGTTCTTACAGTTGAAAACATTCACTATATTTGATCAGATGTTTCACTTGTAACTACTCTTACAGTTCTTATATATAGTTAAAAACATTCACTATTTTTGACCAGATGTTTCACTTTTAACTACTCTTACAGTTGAAAACATTCACTATATTTGACCAGATATTTCACTTATATCTATTCTTACAGCACAGAACAATCACTATATTTACCATTTTTTTTTAAAAATTACATGGAATCCAGTGGTTCTTAAATCATACCCATAATACATCATTATATTAAATTATGGGATAAAGTAAATTGCGGTTCGCAAAACTTTAAAGACAACTACTCGTGTGTGTGTGGGGGGGGGGGATTTCAGCTGTTCAGGTGGGCAATGCCAGTGGCATAAAAGTGGTGGGCAATGCCAGTGGCATAGGAAGGGGTGGGCAATGCCAGTGGCATAGGAAGTGGGGGGCAATGCCAGTGGCATAGGAAGTAGTGGGCAATGCCAGTGGCATAGGAAGT
>CAXITT010000724.1:9940-45488 GCA_964033795.1 Lymnaea stagnalis | reverse complement strand
TTTTTTTTTGGGTTTTTTTTTTTTTTTTTTTTTTGAGTGGTGGCGTTTTTGGCCCAATTGCAAAGTTTTTATCGTGGAAAGGGGCGGCAGAAATCTTGGCCCACCCTAGGCGGAACTAACTCTACATAAATCACATGGTATATCAATTACGCATAATGCCTACCAATACCAGCTATACCTCCATGACTTTTACCGCACAGAGTACCATTTAAGTGACGCGCTGTTGATGCGAATGATAGTGAACAAATGTACAAGATAAACAATGGGCTGGTCCACTGCTCCAGCATTAAGCAGAAACTCGTCCCTCTCCCCCATAGACAGCGACGAGGCCACGGCAGGCAGTTCCGGCTCATAAAAACAAGAACTCAGTACAGGAGCTCCTCATTCCTGCCAAAGACAATCAGGGACTGGAACAAGCTGCCCAAAAAACAAAAAAACAGTTGAGGCGACTACACTTGACACATGTGTGTCTATTGCCTCCTGTCTTCCAACCCTCAGTTCATGATATCATTGCTGAGAAGCCAATGTAACCAGTGAAGTATCCCCTTACAAAACCATGCACAGTTACAGCGTGAACCCCTCTGAAACATAGGAGCCAGGACATGGGCGCCAGCAGAAAACTTTCTGGGGGGGGGGGGCAAAAATCGATTAACTTTCCAGGGGGAGGGGCAAAAATTTGTTAGTACTGTTTTAATGTAGTTTTAATTTACTGTAGCGTATTTGTATGGTGAACGAACGGACAGGACATCAGCTTAGTTAATTTCTCTTTATTTTCTCTTACTTTAATACATTTTTTGTATATTTTTGTCTAAATTTTTTTATCCAATCAATCCAGGAGGGGGGGGGCAAGGGGGCACTTGCCCCCCCCCCTGCGGGCCCCATGAGCCAGGATGATCAATTCAATGAGCGTGGGCCCTCAGAATATAGAGGAAGAAGAAATGTCTTGTTAACCCTTAAACTCAACTCACCGCCTTCGGAAGCTAGGTCGTCGACTCCCCTTCACCCACCCCCTGGTGGCGCCACTGGTATATACTAGTACTGTTAACCCTTCAAAATTTTGTCTGACTTCATAAATTGAGCATCTTAGATTTCAGAATGTGAAAATTCCCGATTCTCTTCAAACTAGGAGCCGACCTTTGCTATTACCATTGCCTCTGCTATTACCATTACTTTTACTATTACCATTGCCTTTGCTATTACCATAACCTTTGCTATTACCATTACTCTTGCTATTACTATAATACTCCTAAAACATAATGTTTTCGTTATTTTGGCTGCCTCTATTACTTTTTGATCTGATGCAATTTCGTTGTGGACTGACTCTTGACATTATTTTTTGTTGTTGCCAGAAGCAACGAATTCTTAAATATTATGATGCAAAAAAAAAAAAAACACCAACAACAAACAAGCGATGTGCTTTCGTTTTTTTGGCTGCCTCTATTATTTTTTGATCTGATGCAATTTCGTTGTGGACTGACTCTTGCAATTATTTTTTGTTGTTGCCAGAAGCAACGAATTCTTAAATATTATGATGAAAAAAAAAAAAAAAAACACCAACAACAAACAAGCGATGTGCTACAGTAAACGTCTTGCGATGTCGGTAATTATTGGCTCAATCACAACCAGACGATAGGCTCCGCGTATGACATTATGGTGTCAGGGATTCAGCTATACACCTTTAGTTTGCGCCGTATTTGTCAGCGTAAAGAAGGCACCACCCCCCTCCGCCCATTCGTAATATGCCTAGAATATGGGGTGCGCCTAACGCGCAGAAATTTAGATATTTTTTATTCTTAAATTTTTTTTTTTTAAATTAAAAAGGGGGGGGGGTGGGGAGGCGCATCTTAGACGCCACCGCGTCTTATACACAATGTTTTCCAGCCCTGTCTTGAGTTATGGTAGTGGCCTATATAATATCATAACTAAAATCATGCAGAATTATTGTCTCGGTGCTCATATACGGAACATGTACATGATAAATACAGAATATACTATATTAAACAGAATAAGAAGGTAAAACATGGTAGGTGACCAGGTTTTCTTTATTGTTGACAAAACTTGATATAACGCCTAACACTGTGAACTGGTTTTCTCTATTGTTGATGTACGGCCTAAAATTATGGACTGGTTTTCTCTATTGTTGATATAAGGCCTAACATTGTGAACTAGTTTTCGCTATTGTTGATGTACGGCCTAAAATTATGGACTGGTTTTCTCTATTGTTGATATAAGGTCTAACATTGTGAACTGGTTTTCTCTATTGTTGATATAAGGCCTAACATTGTGAACTGGTTAGTGTTAGCAATATAAATACCTTCGGACCTAGAAAATTTTCTTGACATTCAAACATTGAATTTGATTGTACGTGTGCAGGTGTGACATGATTTAAGTTGGAATTAATGAAAAATCATTTTTTTGTTTTACGGCCATATGTTCCGCATTCTAGCGGTGTGCCGCCAATCAAGAAACCACCAGTTGTCGGTTATGGAAGAAAATGCCAACGTATTTATTTTAAAAATTAAAAAAACAAAAACAACATTTTAACAACCACCCGATCCGATAGACGGCGCCACATAAAAGTAATCGTGTCCATCACGGAATGTAGCACTGAGTACATTCATGAGTCATACATTGGATAAGGCCCTTTGTGGAATGTAGCACTGAGTACATTCATGAGTCATACATTGGATAAGGCCCTTCGTGGAATGTAGCACTGAGTACATTCATGAGTCATACATTGGATAAGGCCCTTCGTGGAATGTAGCACTGAGTACATTCATGAGTCATACATTGGATACGGCCCTTCGTGGAATGTAGCACTGAGTACATTCATGAGTCGTACATTGGATAAGGCCCTTCGTGGAATGTAGCACTGAGTACATTCATGAGTCGTACATTGGATAAGGCCCTTCGTGGAATGTAGCACTGAGTACATTCATGAGTCATACATTGGATAAGGCCCTTCGTGGAATGTAGCACTGAGTACATTCATGAGTCATACATTGGATAAGGCCCTTCGTGGAATGTAGCACTGAGTACATTCATGAGTCGTACATTGGATAAGGCCCTTCGTGGAATGTAGCACTGAGTACATTCATGAATCGTACATTTTATCACGGTGAAAATTCTAACTAAAATTCCCGATGTCAGTGACGTCAGCACAACTAGAAAGGGAGCTAACTTTACATTATTTATGCACGACTTGTCCCTTGTGCTTTTTCTGCGACCTAGCACCAGAGCACAGCACTCAAATGCACTAACGGTTTTACCTCCCCTTTAACGACCAGATGTTACTCTTATAACCATTCGCACGGTACAAACCAATCACTCTCTTTGGTCATTTAAAGCCTGTGACTTCGGCGGTTTTCAAACTGTTGCCCTAGAACACACCCTAAAATCCAATTTAACAATGTATTAAATTTTGTCGAAACTTTTTTTCCAGTTCACACGTTAAAATTTTGCGTCTAATGTCTAATTTCTTTTTGAATGTATTATTTTGTTTCACTAAATAGTAGAGTGCGTTCGTAATGAAATTTGACGAACATTTCAACGCGTGAACTGAAAAGAAAAAAAGATTCTACCAAATTTCCGTTCGATCAAATTTCCGTCCGTCAATTTTTTCCTTGATCAATTTTTCCGTCGACGAAATTTCTTTCTAACAAATTTCCGTTAACCAAATAGGGATTCCATAAGAGCTCCGGCCCAAGTTGCTGACGTCATTCCTGATGGAGCTCCGGCCCAAGTTGCTGACGTCATTCCTGGTGGAGCACCGGCCCAAGTTGCTGACGTCATTCCTGATGGAGCTCCGGCCCAAGTTGCTGACGTCATTCCTGATGGAGCTCCGGCCCAAGTTGCTGACGTCATTCCTGATAAATCCTTTATATTAACTTCGCCTTTGTCCTTGTGTTACGGCAAAACCTCGGGACGTCTAACTGGCCCACTTCCCGTCATCCTATCAAATTGAAACTTGGCACATAAGAATTGATGACCACACATTCTATCAAATTTTCAGCCCCGCCCCTCTCCGAGCGGAAATCAGGTTTTTTCCTGTTTTTCTAGGGGAAGGTGAATAAAATATGATCTGTTCCATGGCTACGTGTTTTGGTGTGGAGATTAATTGTTTATCTGTTGCTATGTCCTGTGCTTTGTGTTTGTGACGCTTTTAGGTATGCAGTAAAAAAAGGAAAGATGATTTTTGAAGGTGCAAATGAAGGAAATATGAAACGCGTTTTCGCAAGAAGTTTACCCATTTGCATAACCGCTTCTTAATAAAATTTAAATCGCGCACAACTACATAATTGCAAACGAAAATCCATATATAGGATTTATAAGAGAAACTTTGTTCTTAGGATTTGTTTAATTATTTAAATTTGAGACATGCGTTAGAGCATCTGAAAACACATATTCTCTGCAGTTATAAAGTATCAACGAAAATAACTTTGTGTTTGGGGGTCGCCACAACATGAGGAACTGTATTTAAGGGTCGTGGTTTTAGAAAGGTTGAGAACCACTGCGTTAACGTAATACATTATGACATACGTTGATATAAAAAAAATAGTTTCCCTCCTAAACAACGAATTATTCCAAGTTATGATGCACAAAACAAAACAGATATAAAAACACGAATTATTCCATGTTATGATGCACAAAACAAAACAGATATAAAAACACGAATTATTCCATGTTATGAGGCACAAAACAAAACACAAATATAAACACAAATCATTAGCGATCGTAATCATTTGATGTAGCCAAACACTAATTATTGGTTGTGATTATAAAAAGACAATAGACTCAGTGTGTCACCTGTTTGTATCCTGGCTTCAGCTGACAGCGCCCATCGTGTACACATGCGGCCCTAAGTAATTGTTGTAGGCCAGAGCTGTCTGGGGTGAGGCCGATATATAACGACGGATTCTTCCACTACTCGCACCTAAAATAGAGCAGAATTGTTTTCTCGGTGCATATACTACAGAATAAAACGGTAGTTAAGTCTTATGTAGAACTGAAGTTTTCCAATGGTTGGAAATTTTTGTCAATAACTGATATTCTTGATTAGTGATGTTCTTCTATCTGCTTCTTTCTTCTTTCTCGTCCGGTACGGTACCTTGTTAGATGACCTACTTAGGTGACCTTGATAGGCGCTTTCACAGGTTTATAGAGTTGACGCGTCATACAAAACCCTTCTGTTACCTTAGTGACATTTTAGGAGAGTAAAACGAAATCAAAGGTTTCGTGTCTTTTCGTTTTCTAATTTCTAAGCGCTGGTTTTTTTTTTTTTTTTTTTTTTTTTTTTTTTTTTTTTTGTTGTGTAGACGTAGCAACCATGGCTCTGAAGGATATTGTTGCCTTATCATTGGTGATTGTCCTAGCGATGGCAGACAGTGACCCGAGGGCAGCGTTTTGCCAGGATAAGTGCGATGATTTTGAGGCGCTGGAGAGACGGTGCATAGAAGAAAAGGGTAGGTCATAAAAAAAGTTTGTTTTCTCCTCTTACCTGTTTGCATTTCGTAATCATTGGCGTAGGTAGGGGGAGGTAGTGGCACTTTTTAAATATTGAATATGGATTTTTTTTTTTTTAGCCAACTGGGGAGATTTTTACTGGAAGCGGGGGTGGCAAAAATCTTGGGGCGCGCTTGACGGCACTTGTGAACGGGAAAAAAAGTCACGGGGAGAAAAAAATCAAAAAGTAGTAAGCGATTGCGCAGAGATTAAACTCTCGCCAAAAAGAGTTTTCATTTGATTCCTATCTCTGATCTCCCCGACACATCACACATAATAAAGGAAACAGAGGAATGCACTTTGAAAATAGTTTAGCTGTGACACTACCCAGACAAAACATCAATGACATCAATGTGGTCAATGCAGCGTTGGGCAGAAAGGTTTTTTTTAAAATCCATTTGTTACCAAATCTTGTCAGAATTTAATGTGTGCTGCTCCGACTGTTCGCATAAAAATAATTTTAAATGATTTTTTTAAAAACTATTTTTTTTACATTCAATCTTATCTATTAATCTATTTAAGTGATACTCATAAAAGCATATACAAAATAAATAATTGTGTAAATGCGTCTGATTTTCATACTTTGTTATTTCCTTCCAATCACTTTTCTCCCTGTGAATTTTGGTTCCATTTACTGGTATTTTATTTTACCATAAACATTTACTTACATAGACTGACTAATAAAATTACGGTTCACAAAAAGTTTTTCTGTGACCTGTTTAGCGACTTTTTTCCTGTGACTTTTTTCTGCGTCTGTTTTCCCTGTGACTATTTTTCTGTGTCTGTTTTTCCGGTGACTGTTTTTCCCACAGTCGATGGCACCAACCCTTGCTACGTCCCTGGCTTTAGCCCTTGGCTACCATGAGATATGAAATTGTAAATCATTGTCAATGATCAAAGATATCATCGTTGAGTTTTGTCTGACGTAGTACCCCAGTTGCACAGAGCAACATAGAAAACTCACACTCAAAAAGAGAGGAGTCAAATATATAAGTTCATGTTTTAATGTGAAGTAAATAAATATGTTTAGTATTGAAAAACAAGACATAACAAAGAAATGCCTTCTTCGGCAGATAATACAAAATAATAAGTAACAATTTTAAAAAAAAAATTAAATAGGCCTACTTCAGTGTTCACACATCACAATGTATTTCTTCTTCTCTTAAATCAATCAAATTCTTTCTTACTAGTGGTCCTCAATTTCTCTCCGATTCTTATTCTCTTTTTTTTTTTTTTTTGGTAGTTTAAAATATTACATTTACATTAAAAATACTTAAATTTTTTACCTTAACGGTACGCTCCACAGAATTATGTGACAGGAAGGTTTAGGTTCTTGAACAACGTCACTTCCGTTTTTATAGTATAAATCAATCAAATTCTTTCTTACTAGTGGTCCTCAATTTCTCTCCGATTCTTATTCTCTTTTTTTTTTTTTTTTTGGTAGTTTAAAATATTACATTTACATTAAAAATACTTAAATCTTTTACCTTAACGGTACGCTCCACAGAATTATGTGACAGGAAGGTTTAGGTTCTTGAACAACGTCACTTCCGTTTTTATAGTAATTATATATAGCGCGCCTTTTTGTTTCTACACTAAGACCGAGGCAGCTACATTGTAGAATTAAAGTTTTTAGTGTTAAAAGAAACGTCCTTTGAATTTTGCAGTCCTTTTTTTTTCTCTGTTTCCAAGCCAAAACATATCGTGTTCCATTATTATATTATTGACTTCACGCAGCTTGAACGCAGGCAGTCCACCATATGTCATGTTATCCTTTTAAATGTGAATACACCTGAACAAAAATCCTATCAGTATTAGAAATAATTTGTTGATAAATTATAGACACCGAAGGAAATAACGGATGGAAATGTATTTGACCGGCGAGTTGTTGGAAAAGTTAACTCATGGGGGGGGGAGGGGGGGAGCTTGAGGGGGTTGGAGGTTTAAAGGGAGCAGGTGGGATTTAGGGGATAAGGGAACGTTTCATGAAGGCTGGAAGATGGTTTATTGATACTAATGTGTAGCATTGTTAGCTTTTTCCATACACATTTTTAATATTAGGCCTATAGGTCAAATTGTACATACTTTATGCTAATCATTGGGTCACCCTCTTTGTAACCTACAGACTGCTATGAGTCGGGTTTCAATGACGACACAGTCACGTGCCTGGAAGAATGCTGGCCTGTTGCCGCCCCGTGTCGGAAAGCGTGCTTTGATTCGTTCGACACGTGCGGTGACCAGTGTCCAACCTACGGGAACAGCTGTTTTGAAGATTGCTTCCAAAAAACGTTCACTGCCCTGAGACCGGAACTACCAGATCGATGGTGACGGACACAGGGAAGCGTGTGGTTCCCCGCAGTTAAAACGAAAATAACGAATCCATTTTATTTTGAGTATTTCGTTTAAAACGTGTCACTTTATTCAGAAGGGGAATAAACCTTTAAGCACGATTGCGTACATATTTTTTGGTCGATGGTTCTCAGACAATACAAATAGCCCAATTTGATTTTGTTGTAAAATCTCTGTCCTTCTTGCGTTCGACAACAAAATATGATTAAAATAATTACAGTCGTGTATCAATCAAATGATTATCTTTATGCATCAAATAAAATTTAAATGTGTCATTTTGTTTAGAAATGAAAATTAATTGTGTTTAGTTTCTTTATATTCTGTTTTTTTTTTCCACCCTCAATAAATTTTATTAGTGATGGCATTTTTTGTGTTTAAAGATTAACGATCAGTCTGAGGCAGGGGTCGGCAAATCGTGGTGTGCCCTGTCGGCCACAAATCGGTTTTGACTCCGAAAAATGTGGTTCTTGACAGGTTCTTAAAAATAAATTTGGCTCTCAATTTAAAAAAAAAAAAAAATCGCCCTTCTGCTGATTTTGTGCTCTTTTGACTAATGAGTTTTCCGACCACTGGTCTAAGCCCTAAGGTGTCCAGTAGAGGGGGAAATAATTATGAATTTAGTATTTTCCTCCCATTAGCCTAGATGGCTCCGTCCTGCTGTAATGACCGCATGTCGCTGGAATGTCAGGGGGAAAACCTCGTTAAAAAAAAATAAATAAAAATTCACTGCTTACTTTAGCGCCTGGTTCAAAGAATACAGCACCAGTTTTTCCCATTCAAGACACAACAACTGCTACCATGACACCGCAGCTGAAATATTCACGTTCTCTTGTAAGTATCCTTCCTGGCACCAGTGGCGCAGCTAGAGGGTGCGGACCGCACTGGGTGACACCATCCCAGGGGGTGACACGAAATTGAAAAATTGCAAATTTATAGAGCGCACACTGCTCGGTTTAACCGAACTTCATAAAAGGATGACCAATCACACGTACATTTTCCACACGTTTAACCAATCCAAATGCATGCTTTAATAAAAATTCGAGGTTGATGCGTCAGAAATAAGGCGAACCTTTGATTAGGTCAGAAAAACACCGTTTTGACCATTATTCAACGCCGATTATAGATTTCGGTAACTTTCGTAAGTGACAGGAAGGTATATTTAATCTAAATTCTGAGAAATAAAGCTTTCTATTGATACCACCAAATACGATATGGTCGGGCGATTCTAAGTACATAAATCGAAACGATAAAAATAATTTCAAAAATGTTTAATGAATTTTTACTCATTTATATGGTTAATAAAATAATATTTTACAAAATTTTCTAATATCTTTTAATAATTAATTTAAATTTAGAACAAAATATTTTAAAAACTATTTTTTAAAGTTCGTCAAATAAGAGAAAATAATAGAGATAAGTCACAGCCTGAAATGTGGAAGACATTTCATAACAATGTCCTTGACCTCAACACCTGTATTGTCACGTGTTCCAGGTGTCAAAAAGTCAAGAGTGATGGTGATTCATGTCTTCTGGTGCTGGCATCACACCTGATTATAAGAGAAATTACCCCCCCCCCAAAAAAAAAGGGGGGGGGGGGTATTTTGTTAAATCTCTCTTAGTTCCACGTTCCGGCATCACACCTGATTATAAGAGAAATTACCCCCCCCCCCAAAAAAAAGGGGGGGGGGGTATTTTGTTAAATCTCTCTTAGTTCCACGTGAGTAGATACACAAGGAGACGCGGATCACTGAATCCACCCATCTTCCCCAACCAACCTCCCATTTATAATTTAAAGTCGAGCGTGGAAATGTCACCCCCCCCTCCGCTACTTTTCGGTTTTGTCCTTCTCTATCTAGCTTTAAAAGTTGATCATTAAAAGTATTTACAACACAACCTATATTAATAAGCCCCATTCAGCTGTACGGGCTGCAGAGCCCACACTATGGATCTGAGGTCTAGTGACACCTAAAATCTTAGCTAGAATTTCTCTCATTGCTCTCCATTTAAGAGTATAAAGTATAGTGATGCAATAGTAAATTTAACTATGTACAAAAATGCATTCTTGCATTTTAAATTTATTAACGAAATTCTGGAGAATATAAAGTTTTAAGTGGCGTTTAAGTGGCAGTATCTAATGGGGGAAAAGGATACCCTTAAAGGCCCCCCAGCTTAAATGAGTTTATTTCATGTTTGGCTAGTGGAAGAGTCAGAGATGTCCCTGTTATTATTGTTTTTTTTTTTTGTTAGCGCTTTCCATTCAAAGTCTGAAATGTCTGAACTCAGTCTCACTATATCACATGTATCATGTAGGGCCCTGGCCTGCTCCATTCGGATCGATCATGTCTTTCTGCCTCAATGCGCGAAACCCAGCTGGTGAAGTCCTTCTCTACATCGTCGATCCAACTTAGTCTTGGTCGACCCATGAGTGTCTGCCCCTAGGATTCCGCCTGTAGATCAGATCGTGTTGGCTGCTTTACAATCTGGCATTATTTCCGTGTGTCCTCTCCATGCCAGGGCAGTCTGCGGGTCTGTATGTAATTGAGGTATCTCTTGCTTTGTAGGGATTCCCTAAACAAAATTGTCTATCACCGGGCCTTAAAATTTCCTGAGAATTTTCCTCTCCCTTGTACCGCATTGAGCAGGTTCTTTGCTTTTCTTGTAATCTCACTTGTGTAAGTTAAAGCTTCTCCTATGACAGTGATGTATATTGCCCTTTTCCCCCTTAAAGAGGTTTTTGCTTCCTTGTAGCTTTTGTAGCCTGAAATAAGAAAAGATGCCTGATGTTATCCTTTCTTTCAATTCCGACATTATTTTATTGTGCTCATGTATAGTCACCCCTAGATATTTGAAAGTAGCAACTTTCTCAAAGGTCTGTTTGTTCTTATTGATGTTGTCATCATTGTGCGTGTTTTGTGACATTATCATATTTGTTGTCTTCGCTTCATTTACCCCCCAGACCAGCTTTGACAGATACATCTTCAAATTCCCCGAATGCTTTAATGATAGCATTGCTGTTTCTACCAATTAGCGCTATACCGTCTTCATATGCCAGGTACTGCAGTGTCTGGCTTTGTAAAGTTCCTGATGGTTGTTGTTCTTTACTACGGCACTTCTCTGGAATTAGTTTGTAATAATGTTTCCACTGGTGCTCAAATGTATGTTTCTAATGCCTTTTTATCACGTGATATTGAAAAGGATACATGAATTTCCTTGTCCGAAGCCCTGATTAATTGGAAACTCTCGAGTTCCCTCCCTGTACTTTGCTTCTATTTTGTGATTAGGTCATCATCGTACGAGCCGGGTAAGTTTGTTAGGTACTTCCTGTTTACCATATCATAAGCTCTTTAGTAGTACACAAATGTTGGTTGATGCTTTATTCGTAGCATTTCTACGGGAGAAATCTACTAGTGAAAATATGAAAGTCTGAAATGCCCCCTTTACACATTGCCTGGAAGAAAGAGTGAATTAAAATATGCACCAATATGCTTCACTGCAATTTGAATTTATTTTAAATTAAGGGGACACCTGCCCCCCACCCCCCTGCCCCCGATTTTGCTCATGACTCTCCGGATTCCTCAATTTCTGCTACCCCCCTCCTTGACGTCGATCAGTGTGACTTAACGGGTTTGAATCTAATCTTGTGTCAAATGATTATCTGGGGCGCACTACAACCAGAATGAATTAAGTTTAGGTATGGCACTGAGTGACATAAGGCCTTCCCCAACGCTTGAAAAATTATTTCTCCTGATCAAAAAGTCTTATCAAAACATTCAGATTATGTACACTTTAAAATGCACCTCTTGATTTATAAATGATCTAAATTTTCTGGTTAAGGAAAAGCCATCGGGGTGTTCAATTTCTGCCCTATTTCCTGATAAAAATGGCAGCACTGCTTGCCTTGACAACCAATTTTGGCGCCGATCTATCCACTGCCCAGTGGAGTGCCTGGTGTTAGCGCCACTTTCGGCGGGTTAACACTATGCCACGCTACCTTTCACTATATAAACTCTCAATATAACAAAAGAATAACCCCTGGGCAGACCAACTATTCGCCCCCCCCCTGTTTACGTCACTGGCGTTGGGGTTAGTCTTGTGGTTTAGTTCCAGGGAGCAAGATTCCTTTTTATACACCCTCCTAAATCTGAAATGTATTATTTTCATCCAATATATATAGTACAATGAAAGCCCATTAGGTGTCCCCCACTATCTGGTGCCCGGGGGACACATGCATTCCACATGCCCACCTTAGCTACGCCTCTTTCCACGAGCACTGCCCCCCCCCCGCCCCGGAAAATCAGAAATTCTACCCCGAAGGAAATTGTCTGAAAGAAACACTGCTCCCAAGACGGTCAAAGAAAGCAATACAAAGACACACAGAAAGCAGCACTAAAGGCCTTCAACATCAACCTATTGAATGGGGGCAGACACCCCAGGAAAGAGCCAATTGCAGATCATCTGACAAGAAAGGGGCTTATTCTCATGAAGCCTAAAGGATAGTGACAGCTGAGACACGCAAGCTAGCCCGAAAATGCAAACTTAGACCACCGAATACAGCAACCATAACCTGCCCGCGGTGCCAGAGACTATTCCGAGCACGGATTGGACAAGCAAGCCACATACGTACACACTGTGACCCACCCCGCCCTTAACAAGATGACTAGATGGTCGTTGTCGATTTTGACGGACGAATAAAAGGTGTAAGATGAACTTTACATTAAGTTAAAATAAATTTGTATTTCAACATATGGACGAATAAAAACATTGGCTAACTAAAAAATTGTCATTTCTAACATTTCACTTCAAGCTTTTTTTTTTCTTTCTCAGAGACTATCTGTCCATCTATAATCGTAAACAATTGTCGTCTGCTCCACACTGGGAAACAATGCCCTTAGGTTCCAAGATGATGGTGATGTCATGCCATTGGTGAAGTTAGGCCTACCTGGTGATGTCATGCCATTGGTGAAGTTAGGCCTAGCTGGTGATGTCATGCCATTGGTGAAGTTAGGCCTACCTGGTGATGTCATGCCATTGGTGAAGTTAGGCCTACCTGGTGATGTCATGCCATTGGTGAAGTTAGGCCTACCTGGTGATGTCATGCCATTGGTGAAGTTAGGCCTACCTGGTGATGTCATGACATTGGTGAAGTTAGGCCTACCTGGTGATGTCATGACATTAGTGAAGTTAGGCCTACCTTGTGATGTCGGTGAGACAAGGGTCGGGTGAGACAAGGGGTCCTAAAAGTCAAAAGGTCAAAGCCTCTCTGAAAGGCCCTAGTTCAAAACTACAATAGAATGCAAACAGTTTAACCAAGTTTAAAAAACGATCAACAGCATCTGGCGAGCATCAGATGGTCAAGGGATCGTGCAATATCACGATCTCCTGATTTTTCTGGTTGGTTGTTTGCCTGTACCCTTTAGACATGGTTGACATGAAGTTACAGTCGCAGTGTCGATGAATTGCGTGGTTAATTATGGGATATCAAGCGTAGGCCTAGTCTATCTGTGGACAGTACAAGGGAATAATAGCTTAAATTTCTAGGGTTGGGTTTAAACTTTGAAACGCCTTTGGGGCTTTCTGTCATATTTCCATCCCACGTTCACTTCAGTGAAGTTTTACATTTAATTTCCAAAATTATTGATAAGGGAGTTTTTTCTCCACCCCTTCTCATACATACTTGGTGGTAGGGTATATTCGGTAAATATCGGAGTTCAAAATGTTCTGTTGGTACATGAAGTAGTCGTAGTCGTGCTCCCACCGCACCAATTTTTCTGGGGTTTAAAAAAAGTATGCTGGGGTTTCCAGCGATGCTTTACCATTGTCTCTTGGCATATTATTATGTAGATTGGCGATAGTATTTTCTTTCATGACCCCCACATAGTCGCATATCTAATTAAGCTTTTTTTTCTTCCTTCCTTCTAGGAGAAGGGTAATAAGGGGAGAGACTGCAATCAGGTTAGCACAATATAAAATGAGTAAAACACATTTCTTTTGATGCCCACGGATACTACTTCTAAGCTAAGTGCTATTTCTTATTTTTATACCGTTTTTTCTGTTGTTTTGTTTGCTGACGAAGGCTTCCTGTCGACACGTTCTTTGTTTAGTTGTTTTTTCAGGTATAACCCTACTCTGTTTTACTCATTTTTTATTCTTTTAGGGGAAGTAACTCCTAACCTCAGGGAAATAATTTTATTCTCACAGAAATAGAAGAATTACACAAATATACCTAAAAGATGGGCGAAGAGCTACGGAAACAAACACTATAATACTGTTATCAAAATGGAAATTATTTACCTTATCGGTAGGATATTCACTATGAATAAATTTTAAAAGCATATCCGTATGTGGTCTTGTGGCCTTTAATAATAATAAATAAATCCCAGGGAGGGGGATTGGCAATATATAGTAACAAAAACTACTGATGTGTACTGTAGCCTGTAGCCTATCATTCAACGTCAACACAGTGATAGATACTTTGATAACAAAATTAAAACTTTAAAAAAAATTAACCAATGGCATAGTTGAATAGAGCTAATTTTTGAAAGAATTATAACACCAAAATCATATTTTTAGCTGTTGTAGTTTTAAAATTATGAATTTTAACATAAAGTACAACTTAATTTGTCCTTTTTTTAACAATATTAACATGGACAGCATCTCCACATTCTGTGACCCAATTCCGCTGTTTGCTTCACGAGCTATATAACTCTTGTTTTAATGATAATTTTATTTTCAGAACTAATGCTGTATTAAAAAAGTAAGTTAAATAATGTTAACAATTATAGATAAATTGTAGCTTTTCTAACTATGCACTATTTATAATTTATATCAGTAAATTTAATATAATATAATGATAATGTATAAATATATGGCTTTTCTGTTTACCAAATCTACGACGTCCATTACACCGATATTTGCTATATTGTCTACATAAGGCAACTCATGCCCTAATTACTAAAATACTGTTTGGGAGTATTGAACTTTCAACTTTGGTACCTGACTTATTAATTAAAGCTTCAACTTTGGTACATGACTAATTAATTAAAACTTTCCCTGACCTAGTTTAATAGTTTTTGCACACGGCAAACTTTTAGGAATGAAAACTCTGAGATAGTAGTAAATAATAGCCATTATGCAAGTCACTGTGAATGGCCGCCATGATATTTTGCACACTGTGAATTTTGATCATTTATTAATATGGACTCTGCCGGGTTTTTTTTATACCTCAAATTAAAACAGTATTCTTTCAATAACATTTAAATTCATTCTAAAACTAAGTTATCAAATAGTTTGATGTAAATTGTGGAAATAATTAAATATTTCCTAAGTAACGGCATCTTCCGCCACTTCCTTATCAAAATTAGGCTGAGCTACATTACCATATAGGGGTTTACTCAAGTGAGCATAACAAGTGACCGACATGTCCTAACTGAATGAAAATTGACACAAATACACATTGATAGATAATACAGAATAAGACTTTTTTTAAAGATATAAAAGTTGAACTTTTATAAGAATTTTATAGTGAAAGATGCCTTATATTTAAAGGGGAATCTCAAAATACATGTTGATTGAAAAATTCAAACAAATCAATGTAAATGTGGCCAAGATGTCTACCTAAATATAAAGCCGGAAATGGAACTCAAATATATGTCGAAAGTACTCATTTAATAATAAATAGACACACATCGGAAAATTAAAAACTAGGATTTTTGGCGCCGATAGCCATTTCCGATACACAAAAAGTAGTAGTCTCCCTTGGTTTACTGAAGTATTTTCCGATACACAAAAAGTAGTAGCCTCCCTTGGTTTACTGAAGTATCTAAGTACAGTCTGAGACTGAGTGAAACATGTAGTTTGTACACCGAACATAGAACTACTCTTCATCACTTTAGGGCAATTTTACCTTCTTAGGGAGTTTACCCAAATCTCTATCACCCTCACTTTCATTCCACCTAATGCTAATAAGGAGCAGGCTACTAAGAGACTTTTGGGTGTAATTTTTTTGTAATCCATAGTTTCCATAAAAATTATTTGGTCCCCAATCTGTACACATTTACCAGCATGCTCCCTCTGAAGTCACACATCTTAATGAGAACTAATAAGTCCCCGATTTGGCTAAGAGAACTCACATCTCTGAATGGCTGTTTGAAATAAATTATTATAAATGTTTGTGTTCAAATAGTTTTATTTATGTGCTGAAAATGTATAATGATATCAAAAAACATTTTCATTTATTTGGATCAATAAAACAATCTTATCTTATCTTATCTTATCTTATAGACCTATAAGGCATCAATTGATATTTCTCTGTGAATGAAGTTTGAGCTGACTGACTGGTTCTCAGTTCTGAAATTGAAAAAGGAGGAGTTCAGTAGTCACAAATCACATTGACGTTACTCAATTCACTCATCAATGATTTAAGGTCGAATCTAGTTGACTACTTACAATGGTTACATTTACAATAATCGACACAAGGCCTAGGACTTGGCCCTACTCCTAGCCTACACCTATGTAAGCCTAAGACAGCCTATATGTTACTATTCTTTCTGACTATCCTGTATGTTCATAGAATTAGGGCTTCCAAGTAAAGTGAGATGGAATGAAAAAATGGTTGGCGGGGAATGATCTTAGTTAAATGTTCTAGGGCTGGGATACTTAAAATTTTTGCAGCAGCACTGCATCCCCTGTAATTTAAAAACATCTCCTCCGCCCCCCCCCCCCCCCCCCCCCCCCCAAATAATTAAATGATTTAGTTTAGTTTTATTGTTCTATTTAACTTTCTAGAAAAAAGAAAAAATTACCAATAAAAGTAATTTGTGAATAAAATTTACCTGGAAAAATTGTTTACTGCTGCTAATCAAAATACATAACTACTATTTTTTTAAAAGGCAGCAACAACTATAACTAGCTGTGGCAGAAGATACAATTTGTGGGTCTCCTGCACCTCAGGATGCTTTCAATCCTGGTTAAGAATAACTGTTTCTCGGGAAATGTTTCTGACACAGGTGCAGTTATTTGATATCCATGGGAGGTGATTTTTTTTTATAGGGTAAGTGGGTGCAGAGGTTTGTTATGCCATATTTCAAAGCGTATCTGGAAATTTGATCAAAAGAAATTTTGTTGATGGTAAATTGATCGATGGAAATTTGATTGAACTGAAATTTGGTTGAATCTTTTTATCAGTTGTTACGTTAAAATTTTGCTTCAAATTTCTTTTTGAACACAATATTTATTTTACTATATAGCATAGTGCGTTAAATATTTCTTGTTTACCTTTATATTGGAATGCCAGCATACCAAATAACTGTGTTTTAAGATATTGAGATAGCATTTTTTTTTTTTAAATTTACAAGGAACAACCGGCTGTAACAAGGTGGCAGAATACAAACAACGTTAGTACAAAAGGAAGAAAATCTGAAATTTTGACAACAATTAATTGGAGGAAAAAGTCATATCTGTGGAAAATACACTAATGACTTTGGCCAAAATCATAATGTATGTCTTCGGATGCGTATTTTTCCTTTCGTAAGAAGATAAATTGAAGCTAACCAGTCCTTATACTGACATTATACCCAGTTCACTTGATACTTGGCTCCTCTACCTAATGTGCCGTCGACCCAATGTCTTGTTGCATACTATAACAGTGATGAGAGTTCACAAGCGCCTAACAGGCAGCAGTGAAAGTTCTCACACATTTTCTCATTTTTGAAGTGTTCTCTTCAAATTTTATTCCTGGATAGTTGGATATTTTTGGTTCTGAAAGTTTCTTGGACTGTTTAAAAGCTGAACTTTTTCATTCATAACACGCTCAATCAGGTTGCAGTGAGTGATTTCTTGGTAGGACTATGTGAAACAATTTTTTTCGGGCCAACAGGAGACAGAATGATCAATATTTGATTTTGGGCCCTTAATATATGGAAGAAGAAGATGGCATCAAGAAAATTCTTTATTTAAGACTATACAGTAGCAAATACTAGTTAACGTAAATAAAGAAGAAGAAGTATCTATTCCCAACAGATATGACACCTTTTAGGACCCTTCTGGGATTATAGAAAAGTTTCACTGCGGCACACACCACAGCAATGCTGCCAGCGTCATGCACTATTTGGTCAGGGTCGAGCCATTTACAACTCTGCACATAGAGATTCAGAGTGGCAAGTAAATGCATAGAGTGGTTGCTGGGGGAGGGGGGTGGAGGGAGTTTAAAATGCTGCACATAGAGCATTACAGTGTCAAGTAAGTGCATAGAGATACTGGTGGATGCTGGGGTTGGAGAGCGGGGCAGGAGGCAGCCAATTTAGTGCCCCCATCCCTTGTTTTACTGACATTGTTTAAATATGTTCATGAATTCACTGAGGCTACTTGTACATTGGTTAACTGCACAGTACATGTATGTCACTTCCACTTGTACATTGGTTAACTGCACAGTACATGTATGTCACTTCCATTGGTACATGATCATTTGTATAAAAAGACATTGCATCTGAATACCTTTCTGAAATCCAATAAGCTATTACTAGAGTTGTGCACAAAAATATTGTCATGAAGTCCAAAAGGAATCTACAGGAATCTTTATGCTGAAGTTTTTCAGTATGTGGATAACCAAATTTGTTTTTTAAAGAAAAGTTGATCCTTCCTTTATTAAAAGCTTAGACAATACTTCCTTAGGAATGGGTAAGAACAGGATGTCTTAAAGAACAGGTTGCGTGAAAGAACAGGTTGTGTGAAAGAACAGGTTGTGTGAAAGAACAGGATGTGTGAAAGAACAAATTGTATGAAAGATCAGAATGTGTGAAAGAACAGGATGTGTGAAAGAACAGGTTGTCTGAAAGAACAGGATATGTGAAACAACAGGGTGTGTGAAAGAACAGGTTGTGTTAAAGAACAGGTTGTGTTAAAGAACAGGTTGTGCAAAAGAACAGGATTTGTGAAAGCTTGAATGAAAATAAAGGATTGTCTAATCAAAAGAAAGTTTTGGCTGAAATTCTTTATCAACAGACAGCTTGTTAGACAATGCACATAATCTTATTTGAAGTTTCTTTTGTGTACATCCCCTGTGTAATGATGCAACTTTTGTGTAATTTGCATGTACTATGGTGCCACAATCCCCAGGTTTGATGTGGCCGACCATCAGTTCCACTCAATTCCAGGGATCTTCTCCTCCCTGATGGACAACCCAACTGATGTCAAGGAACTACTTCCAGAGTTTTCTACTTCCCCGAGTTTCTTGTCAACTTCATTGGTAAGACTTGCTGTAAATGCCGCAGTGCAGTCTGCAACACTGCTAAGTAAATCTTAATGCAGTCTGCAACACTGCTAAGTAAATCTTACTGCAGTCTGCAACACTGCCAATACTGAGATGCTCATCTTTAATTGCAATACTTTATTTTAAAGACCTTTGCTTTAAATCAGTCACCAAAACCTGTAGACTTTCTAATGTTGGATCTATGCCAGTGTTTCTGTTGACATTTTAATTTCAATGTTTGACTATCACATTAAAAAACACACTTTTTCTTGGCTTAATTCATTGCAAGATTACAATTACATCTGTAGATGTGACATTTTCTCAGTTACTAACATAGCACAAATCAATTGTTTGTATCATGTCCAGGTTTTGATCTTGGAAGACTTCAGATCACCAAAACGTCTGTGGATGATGTCGAGTTGCCTCCCTGGTGCCAGCACACCTGAAAAGTTCATTTAATACCACAGACAGGCCCTGGTAAACATGTCTTTTTTGCAACTACTTGTCTTTCTTTGGTTACATGACATGTTGTCATGTAGGTCAGTCTGCCTCCTTGGACCAGCCACGTTTCATGAGTTTAATGCCAGGATGTTTGACAGTACAGATGTGACTGCACTGTTCAAACTGTTGGGTAGTTGAGAATTGGGGTAGACCCCCACCCTGTTTTCCTCACCTGCCTGTGGCACCATGATATGAAATAATTGTAAGTGGTTTATAAACATGGACAGACTTCTACTGTATGAAAAGATATGACCCATACCAATAGGACTTCTTGCCCGTGGCACTATGATATCAAATAACTGTAAGTGGGTTATAAACACTGACAGAATTCTCCTGTATGACAGATATGACCCCTACCAATGGGACTTCTTGCCTGTGCACTGTACTGAAACTGTTATTTAAGTAACAATCTGTGAAGTTTCTAGACATTGACACTAGAGGTGTTTTATATAAGTTTAAGCACAAAAACGTCATTGAATGTGTTTTAAATTATCCTTTTTTTGCTTCTATGTGAAAATGATCCCATGTGGTAAAGCATGTGGTAAAATGGATAATGTGCAGATACAATAGTTTCAATAATAAATAGCCTTGATTTTGACGGTAGACGCTAGTAAGAAGTACATTGAAATAAATTTGACTTTTTTTTCTCTCAGGAAAGTGAGTATGTATCAGCCAATCTACACAACTGGATGGATCTGATATTTGGATACAAACAGAAAGGCCCTGCCGCAGTGGAGGGCCTCGACGTCTTCTATTACGTTACATATGAAGGTACACATGTCCTCTATTACAAATTAATAATGCAAAATGCAAGTCATCAATTATGATGGCAGGTTGTCATGTTTACTACTTCCCAGTAACAAATTGTTTCAGAAACTAACTGTTAAATAAATAACACCATCAATGAGTACATAACTGTTAAATAAAAACCATCTGTGGCATGAGATGTAGAAAAGAAATGGGAAATATCAGCCAGGAGACATACAGATGAACATCTTGAACATGTGAAGACTGCTAATGGGTTCGTGTGAATGTGTGAAAATGAAACTAAAGGACTAAAGTGTGTTGGGGGGTGGGGGTCGCATTTGATCAGGTGTTTGCTGAATTCTTCATCTGTGTGATGTATGAATCATCCAGGCATGACTCATAGACTAAATCTCCACATTAACTTTGTTTTATTGAAATCATCATTCTGTCAAGTCTATTGAAATCATCATTCTGTCTTATGACTTGAATCATCATCCTGTGACATGACTTGAATCACCATTCTGTCACTTCAATTAAAATTATCATTCTGTCATATGACTTGAATCATCATTCTGTCACATCAATAGAAATCATCATTATGTCACATGACTTGAATCATCTTTCTGTCACATGAATTAAAATCATCATTCTGTTAAATTACATTGAATCATTATTTTCTCATAAGACCATGTAACAATTTTTCAGGAGCTGTGGATCTGGATGCCATCCAAGACCCGAAAGAGAGATTGTCTGTTGAAGGCATGATCAGAAACTTTGGTCAGAGCCTATCACAACTGCTCAAGGTAAATCTTTTCTCTAATGAAACCTTAAGAAAAAAAATAGGTACCTAGAAATGATGGTCAGCAGATTTTTTAAATGTAATTTTTACATCAAAATTGTATTGACTTTAACTATGAATGAATTTCACCGTGATTGACTTTAACTATGATTGACTATGATTGAATTTAACTATAGTTTATTTTAAGTCACAATTTACTGGGCACTGATTGGTATTCATATTTTTTTGGATTTGTTTCTAGAATAGCTGATATGTTTTTTGCATAGAAATTTTTTTTCTGTTGGCATTTTTTTCTATTTTGTATGCTATATATTATTTATACTGAGCATTGGCAAGTTATTTCAAAGCTGATGTTTGTACAATTTTGTTCACTGTAAAAACTCTTGTTTCAGGAGCCCCATCCCAGGAGACTGACCTTTGATGAGGCTGTGGTCAAGACCACCAAGTCTGGGAAGCCTTTGGGTGTCTTCAATTTTTTGAAAGTCCTGAAACCTTTCTTTGTTGATGTAAGAGCATTTTCTTCTTCCATTGCTATTATTTGTTAAGTGATCAATTTGTAAGATCCAGTTAAGTGATCAATTTGAAAGGTCCAGTTATTTGATCAATTTGAAAGGTCCAGTTAAGTGATCAATTTGAAAGGTCCAGTTAATTGATCAATTTGAAAGGACCAGTTAAGCGAACAATTTGAATGATCCAGTTTAGTGATCAATTTGAAAGGACCAGTTCAGGGATCATTTTGACAGCTCCAGTAAAGAGGTCAATTTGAAAGGTCCAGTTAATTGATCAATTTGAAAGATCCAGTTAAGTGATCAATTTGAAAGGTCCAGTTATGTGATCAATTTGAAAGGTCCAGTTAAGTGATCAATTTCAATTTGAAAGGTGCAGTTAAGTGATCAATTTGAAAGGCCCAGTTAAGTGATCAATTTTAAAGTTCCAGTAAAGTGATCAATTTGAAAGGTCCAGTAAAGTGATCAGTTTGAAAGGTCGGGCTAAGTGATCAATTTGAAGTTGCACATTTAAGTCACACGTTGCAGTAGGCAGTTTAAACACTATGTCATGTTTTTTGTGTCCCATCAGGTTGAGACCTATCACAACCATGGAACGCTTGGTGCCCATTCAGTGTGTCACTCTATCCAATGGCAGTAGTCATATACTCGCTGAGCTCAAGGAGGGGAAGCCTATCATTGTGGGCAACAAGGGGAAGTGAGATTACCGGAGGCTGGTCTTGTGGCTTACATTTTGAGGAAGTGAGATTACCAGAGGCTGGTCTCGTGGCAGACATAATGAGGATGTGAGATTACCGGAGGCTGGTTTTCTGGCAGACATTTTGGAATAGAGGCTTAATTTGTACGGTTGCACAGGGAAGTGAGCACTAAACAATTCTGTTGTAAAACATGTGATTTTATATCATAAGTGATTTAAAGAAGGATTTACAAACTTTTAGTGTGCTGTGAGAGTAAGCTGTAGATAAACCAAAGCTGGAAATATTTTGGTTCAACTATTATCATTATTATTATTATAATTAATAGGATTTTGCTGCTAAATCTGTACATAGATGATTTCTTGTCATAATGCCATGGTAAAAAAAAAAACGTGCAGTACAACCACTGAGATAAAATGTCATGGTGAAAACACTGGTATAACCACTGAAGTACGTACATTGTGGTACAAACACAGGGGTACACACACAATGATAACGACACTGGTATAACCACTGAAGTACGTACATTGTGGTACAAACACCATGATAAAGACACTGGTATAACCACTGAAGTACGTACATTGTGGTACAAACACCATGATAAAGACACTGGTATAACCACTGGACACTGGTATAACCACTGAAGTACGTACATTGTGGTACAAACACCATGATAAAGACACTGGTATAACCACTGAAGTACGTACATTGTGGTACAAACACCATGATAAAGACACTGGTATAACCACTGCAGTACATACATTGTGGTACAAACACCATGTTAAAGACACTGGTATACCCACAGACACTGGTATAACCACTGCAGTACATACATTGTGGTACAAACACCATGATAAAGACACTGGTATAACCACTGCAGTACTTACATTGTGGTACAAACACCATGATAAAGACACTGGTATAACCACTGCAGTACTTACATTGTGGTACAAAAACCATGTTAAAGACACTGGTATACCCACAGACACTGGTATAACCACTGCAGTACATACATTGTGGTACAAACACCATGTTAAAGACACTGGTATACCCACAGACACTGGTATAACCACTGAAGTACGTACATTGTGGTACAAACACCATGATAAAGACACTGGTATAACCACTGCAGTACATACATTGTGGTACAAACACAGAGGGTACAAACACCATGATAAAGACACTGGTATAAACACTGCAGTAAGTACATTGTGGTACAAACACAGGGTTACAAACACAGGGGTACACACACAGAGATACAAACACCATGGTAAAAACACTGTCATAACAACTGAAGTACATACATTGTGGTTCAAACACCTGGGTACAAACACTAAGATACAAATACCATGTTAAAAAGCACTGCATTATGAACACCACTTAATGAAGTGTTGACACAATAGTAAAGTCTGCTTTGTAAATGGCTTGTGTTTTTTTCTTTAAAGAAAAACAAGATTGATCTATAAAAACTGTTAACATAGAAATTGTTCTTTTTTTTTGGGGTATGGTTTATTGAGAGATTGTACTCAAGTACAAAAGATTTTGTGTGTGTTTTAAGGTTTTTAAACAAATTTGTTGACTCATGTTACTATTAGTTCTCAACATGTAGCCATTTAAAAGAATAGTTTGTTTACATTTTAGAACAAATGTAATTGTATAAAACTAGAGCAGTATCTAAAATTGCATGCGTTTGTGATTCAGTTTTTGTGTACAGAGGTGACATTAAATGTGTTGAAATTTCTCTGTGGCTGAGAGCATGCAAACAAATTAAGAATTATTTGTTACTGTGAAATTTTCGGGGCTTGATCCTGATTAAAAGAGTCAATTAATTGCAACCACTTCATAAAATTATAACCAACCTCAGGAGTTACTTTTAACATAGATTGTTATTTCACTGACATATCTGTAGATTAATTGGAGCAGTGTCCCTCGCTATCAATCCATATTTGTTATATCACTGACATATCTATAGATTAATTGGAGCAGTGTCCCTCGCTATCAATCCATATTTGTTATATCACTGACATATCTATAGATTAATTGGAGCAGTGTCCCTCGCTATCAATCCATATTTGTTATTTCACTGACATATCTGTAGATTAATTGGAGCAGTGTCCCCCGCTATCAATCCATATTTGTTATTTCACTGACATATCTGTAGATTAATTGGAGCAGTGTCCCCCGCTATCAATCCATATTTGTTATTTCACTGAGATATCTATAGATTAATTGGACCAGGTCTCCCACCATCAATCCATAGATTGGCATCCTGGGGCTTTGGCAGCGATTTTTATTTTCTTGTGCAATGATTTTCTACTTTGAGAACAAACATTCCAAGTTTTAACCAAGTGTTGTCCATCCACTTACACTAAATATTCCAAGTTTTTTTATGTACATCACAAGTTTACAATGCCATCTACCATATCTGACGTTCAGCTGATTGTTTTGTTCTTCGCACATTTTTGATGGAATGTTTTTTTAAGGTCTTAGTAGTAGTTATTTGTTATTATTTTAATTGGGTATCTTGTAAATAAATATATTAAAAAAAGTTTTATATATGATGAAGTGTTAATTTTTTTTTACCATCTGTTACAAGTGATTATAGCAACACAACTAGTATGGGGTAAACCCTATATGTTTTTAAGGGTACCCTGTCTGCATTGAGGCGGGCACTGTTCGTTTGAGCGATGTCTCACCACAGTTTTGCCATAGAGCACAGTGTCAACCCCAATATATAAAATGGATGCATGTGCACAGGATAAATGGGATAATTTGCATATTCTACTCCGGCCCAGTTTTATTCTCTGACTCTGTAGTGTGAGCAATATGAAAATGCTAAAGACAAAGTAATTAATTTTTAAAAAAACCCAGCCGGGCAATGACAAGGGACCATCTGGCAATATTTATAATGTTTTCTATCAACAAAAACTCAATATTGAGGAGTTCTCTTTACAGTAAAGTATTTTGTTTTTCTTTGATAAGCCGAACAGCTACATTCAAGTATAAATGCAATTGATGTTAAAACGAATGTATCTGATGTTTCAAGGTATTTAAAGCTTATTTTTTCTTAGTGCAGCATCATTAAAACATTCATCTAAATCAGCGGTCCTTAACCTGTGGGTCACGACCACTTTGAGGGGGAGGGGGTGGAAAGATTCCCATGGGTTGCCTAAGAGTATCGGAAAACACATATACTCTTTAGTTATGAAGTAGCAACGAAAATAATTTTATGGTTGGGGGTCTCCACAACTTGAAGGACTGTATTAAAGGGTCTCTAAGTTTTTGGTGGGGAAGAGGGGCTAAAATTGTTGCTAAGCCCCGGGCGGCACTGACCCTAGATATGTAACTGGGGGCGGGTGTCGACATCCTCTCTCCTTCCCCACACATTTAAACCACCTTAGTGCAATTCACCTTTACTCACACTTACCCCCTCCTTTTTCAGTGCACTTTCTCCAATGATAATGCGATAATGATTACAATGAGTAAAAATATTGAATAACTGCCATTTTTCTATCGGCATCGAGCAATATTCGTCAATGGACAATGGCCAGAAGTTATATGGACAATGGTCAGAAGTTATATGGACAATGGCCAGATGTGATATAGACAATGGTCAGAAGTTATATGGACAATGACCAGAAGTTATATGGACAATGGCCCAATGTTATAGGCCTATAGACAATGGGCAGATGTTATATGGACAATAGCCAGATGTTATAATGGACAATGGCCAGGCACAATGGCCAGAAGTAATATACACAATGGCCAGAAGTTATATGGACAATGGCCAGATGTTATATGGACAAGGGCCAGATGTTAGATGGACTTTTAAAAGTTTAAAAAGTATCCAACTAAAAAGTTATCGAAGTCACAATGATGAAACTTGGTACAGATGATCTTTATGATATTATTGATGACTCCAAGAGAGTATTTCATGTAAATCAAATACTTTTTAAAATGTCTTCGGCCCTTGAGGGTCATGAAAAATAACTGTAATTACATAGAGTTTAATTTTATTATATTTTTTAAAAATAAACCAGACAAGATATAATAAAATCCTCTCATGAGAGCATAGTAAATATTATTAGCTACATCTGTGCCAAATTTCAACTCTTAATCTCTAAAGACAAAAAAACTACACCGTGCACAGTGTTGAAAAAATACAAAAACAAAGAATGGAGAAAAAACAATGAAAACAACTTTGAATCAAGATATCATTCAAATACTTTATCACATGGTTTTCAAACCTGTCATTTTAATAACAACAAACATAGGTAATAAAAGGTTTATGGAAATGAAAGCACAATGCAAACATTAAAATTTTTTACTGATAATTTTACAGAATGACATAAAAAAAAATAATAAACAAAAATTAATGATTTATCCCTATATTGGTTATACCCAGTGTGTGTATACGTCTATTCCTTTATTATACTTTGATATTCACATGAATGGTTGTATAAAGATAAAATAGATTGCAATTAACTAATCATATCAAATGCTAATAATGAGTTACAAATTCAAATACCGGTATTACAAAATGCATTCAACATAAAGAAATATAAAAATTATTATGCCACCCAAAAATTAAATTTCACAAAACAATCATAAAGGAAGACTATCTAAATTAACACTAAACCCCCCCCCCCCAAAGCTAAATAAGATGCCCCACCCTCTTCTTTCTGATGGGACTCATTTTCTTTTAATTTTGCAATTTCTCTAATTTTTCTACGTGTTTTAGACACCTCGAGAATAGCAGTGTCTGCCTTTTTTATCCGCTTGTTATTTCTTCTAGCCTACCCTCTTCTTTCTGATGGGACTCATTTTCTTTTAATTTTGCAATTTCTCTAATTTTTCTACGTGTTTTAGACACCTCGAGAATAGCAGTGTCTGCCTTTTTTATCCGCTTGTTATTTCTTCTAGCCCCCATTTCTACACTCTTACTTGTAACTGCACAACCCACAGCGGTAAGGAACCTGTGTGTTGCCACAGCCCCCTGATTGAACTCACCAACAACAAAAGCTGTGGCTATTTTCACTCTAGTTAGTCCAGAAAACAGATGTTTTGGGCATCTACTCCACATCATCCCATGAAGGCTTTCATTGGTGTTCTGAGTTTTACCTAGAAGACACCTTTCTAACAACTAAGACTCTGTCGGCCTTATGTAAATTTCTTTTACACATGGGGAAACTTTTGGGTTTAAATATGTCGTAAGCCGACCTTTGTGAGAATGGATGGTGAGATCGTTCCCTATGGCTCTCTGAAAGAAACACCATGATTCTGGTCCTGAAGGACATTTCTGGTGATTGGGAGAGTCATCTGTCAATGTTGAGTGATAGAATGCAGCCCAAATAGCATCGCTCATTTCATCAACAGAGGAAATATATGTCCTGACCGCCTTGGTGTACTAGCTCTGAAGAAGTCCTATCTTGGTCTGATAATAATAAATAAGAAGAAAAAAAATGATGACATTATAGACACTCCTTGTTGCTATACTAATGAACTTAAATATTGTTACTAATTACTAGGACTAAAATCAATAATACATGCACACCATTTCATTAGCATTTTCTAATAGGCCTACCTTTAAGTCGTTTGCAAAGAGTTAGGAAGATCTGGCTCATTCTTTAATTTATATTTTCTAATACCTTTAAGTCGTTTGCAAAGAGTTAGGAAGATCTGGCTCATTCTTTAATTTATATTTTCTAATACCTTTAAGTCGTTTGCAAAAGTTAGGAAGATCTGGCTCATTCTTTAATTTATATTTTCTAATACCTTTAAGTCGTTTGCAAAAGTTAGGAAGAGCTGGCTCATCCTTTAATTTATATTTTCTAATACCTTTAAGTCGTTTGCAAAGAGTTAGGGAGATCTGGCTCATTCTTTAATTTATATTTTCTAATACCTTAAGTCGCTTGCAAAGAGTTAGGAAGATATGGCTCATTCTTTAATTTATATTTTCTAATACCTTAAGTCGCTTGCAAAGAGTTAGGAAGATCTGGCTCATTTGATTCACCGGGTCAAAGAACTCCTCATAATAACGTCATACCTCAATAAGTTAATGCTCGTGGCGTGGTGACCTGTGACCTGTGACCCTATCAATCCGATTTCACCATAAACATCATTTTGCCACTCATCATTGATAGAAATTAACGTGATTTGTAAGAGTGGGTTGGAAGAAAGTAACCCCCACCCCTTCCCCCCTTTTGGTATATTCTAGCGGCTCTTTGATTTGTTCAACTATATATTCTATGCTTTTTTCTACTAGAATTTCTTTGCCTTTTTCCACTTGAGATTCTATGCTTTGTTCTCCTAGAGATGATATGCTTTGTTCTACTAGAGATTCTATGCTTTGTTCACTAGATATTCTATGTTTTGTTCTACTAGAGATTCTATGCTTTGTTCCACTAGAGATTCTATGCTTTGCTCTACTATAGATGGAGATTCTATGCTTTTTTCTAATAGAGATAATATGCTTTGTTCTACTCGAGATTATATGCTTTGTTCTCCTGGAGATTCTATGCTTTGTTTACAAGATATTCCATGTTTTGTTCTACTAGAGATTCTGTGCTTTGTTCTACTATAGATAGAGACTATGTGCTTTGTTTTATTAGAGGTTCTTTGCTTTTTTTGACCTAGAGATGCTATGCTTTGTTCTGCTAGAGATTCTATGCTTTGTTCTACTATAGATTATATGCTTTTTCTACTACAGACTTTATGGATTGTTCTACTGGAGACTCTTTGCTTTGTTCTACTATAGATAGAGACTCTATGGTTTGTTTTATTAGAGAGTCTATGCTTTTTTCTACTAGGGATGCTATGCTTTATTGTACTAGAGATTCTATGGTTTGTTCTACTACAGACTTTATGCTTTGTTCTACTAGATATTCTGTGCTTTGTTGGGTGTCATGATCATGTCTAGAAACGTAAGCCCATTGGGTGTCATGGTCATGTCTAGAAACGTAAGCCCATTGGGTGTCATGGTCATGTCTAGAAACGTAAGCTCATTGGGTGTCATGGTCATGTCTAGAAACGTAAGCCCATTGGATATCAGAAATGCCCAGCCATGTCTTTCCATTAAATTTTAAAAGTGCAGACATACTCAGACATACTCTGACATACTCAGACATTATACTCAGACATACTCTGACACAGAAGTTTCATTGGAGCGACCGGCCTCACTTTTTATGAGTGAAGAGCCATTTTTATAAATTGTAGACTCCAATGAAATATTTGTTGGGAGCCTTTGGCAGAGGTGTTTTCTGGGTGTGTGTGTGTGGGGGTGGGGTGAATGGCATTAATAATTAGTTAAAAGCAGTCGCGTCTGTTGTAGTTGAGTAAAAATGGTAATAATGTCAGGCATGAATAGATTTCTCAGACGTGGAATTGGAGAATGAATGAATTCTTTAGTTAGAATGAGCCAGGATTTCTGAGATTTATTGCTTAATTAATATGCACATCAGAGCTGGACAGAAAAATGTATTGAACCGACGTCATAACCAGATAATTGTAGGGATATGTATGTATTTAGAGATAGAGAGAGAGAGAGAGAGAGAAAGAGAGAGAGAGAGAGAAAGTAAGAGAAAGAAACAGAGAGAGCGCGCGCTAGAAAAAGAGAGCTTGATAGAGGAAAATAGAGCTAGAGAGAGAAAGAGAGAGGGCTAGAGAGAAAGAAATGGACTAAAGATAGATAGATAGAGAGAGAGAGAGAGAGCTCAGATGGTATATCTAAACAAATAACCAGAACAGCATCGCTCATTTTATCATCGCAGGATAAACAGAACCATGAGAACTTTTGGCTCAGAGACTTTAGATCTAGACAAATAACGACCACAGCATCGCTGTACTGAAAGTTGTCAAATGGCCACTTTGTTTTCAGTAAACTATAAGTTATTTCCTATAATTTTAAGTAGAGTAGATCAGCCAGGGGCGTCGCGTGATTTTTGGAGCCCCCCCCTGCCCTGTGGCGCTGCTAGGATTAGCGCCATCCGAGGTGCGGGCAAAGAAATTTTGCCGCCCCCTTGAACGATAAACTAGACAGTTTACAGATTATGCCGGTCCTTCATTTAAAGAAAAATAGTGCCTTGCCCTCCGCACCCCCTTTCTGCGCCCCATGCCACTATTTTGTGATGCGGTCCCATGCAACTATTTTGTGATGCGGCCCCATGCAACTATTTTGTGATGCGGCCCCATGCAACTATTTTGTGATGCGGCCCGATGCATTAACATTTAACGTTGATAGAGTTAACAATTTTCCACATCAAAACTTTAGAACCTTTGAATATCCCAGGCCCAGGCGACGACTCTGAGGTGTGGGGGGGGGGGTGGTGTTGATTGTTTTCAAATGCAAAACAAAGACACCATATCTTGACCAATGGCCAGTGGTACGTGACGGTCGATGTGACCAGTAGGCTGACCACCCGACAAGCTGAGAGGATGTGGCAAGATTTGACCCCACCTAATGAACAGGATCCCAGTGTGCCCATTAGAACTGTGTGTTTCGTGATCTCTTCCCTTCCCTCGTGTCGTGTGTGTTACACAGCTACGTTTGACTTAATTTGAATGTTTGTAAGTGTGTTTGTATCAGTGCTTGGTTTAGTGTTTGTAAATGCGTTTGTTTAAATGTTTGGCTTTGTGCTTGTTAGTGCGTTTGTGTAACTGTTGGCTTAGTGTTTGTAACTGTGTTTGTGTAATTGCTTGGTTTGGTGTTTATGTAAATGTGTGCCTAAGTGCTTGAGTATGCGTATGTGTTTGGCTTAGTACTTGCGTATGTGTGTTTGTGTAGACCGAACACGCAATTATCAGGAAGCGTCAATTGTTTAATATCATTAACCCACCAGTCACATGACTCTCCTCCAGGCAGTCATTTGTTGTCCTCATTACAGATATCGATGGGTGTAAGCAACAGTGAGAGGGGCATCCTTGGGACAGGTGATGGGGGAATTAAAATACAGAGAGAGATAGAGAGACAGATAGATTTTTTTAGTTGGAGGAATGGTAAGTCAATTCTTCTTGTAAACACTCATCTTGGGTTATGATAAAGTTAAATATAATGAGAAGACTGTCATACTTTATTAAAATAATAGCATACATTGTTAATAAATTTAAATGGGAGCATAGTAGTCATTGGCGTCCGCAGGTAGGGGCAAGGGGGGCACTTGCCCCCCTGGATTGATTGGATAAAAAATTTGTAGACAAAAATAGACAAAAAATGTATTAAAGTAAAGAGAAAATAAAGAGAAAGTAACTAAGCTGATGTCCTAGCCTGTCCGTTCGTTCACCATACAAATACGCTACAGTAAATTAAAACTACATTAAAACATTACTAAAAATTTTTTGCCCCCCCCCCCTGGAGAGTTTTTCGATATTTTTGCCCCCCCCCCCCCTAGAAAGTTTTCTGCGGGCGCCCATGGCGCCAGCACTGTGCTGCTATCTATACCACTTCACGTCATAAGGTCTCATTTATTGGCAATTGATGGGTCAGGAGGACTATTAGACCCAGTGGCCTAGGCATAGGTGTTGCATGGCGTGGGTCATTTGTGTGTAGGGGGGGAGGGGCGTGTGTGGACATTTTCATGAGTGAGGGGCGGCAAAATCAAGGTTATGCCCTGGGCGTNACCAGAGGCATGGCTCGAGCACGTGGTGTTGATGTAACACCTTTGTTTAACTCGAGGGACAAGGCCACCAGAGGCATGGCTCGAGCACGTGGTGTTGATGTAACACCTTTGTTTAACTCGAGGGACAAGGCCACCAGAGGCATGGCTCGAGCACGTGGTGTTGATGTAACACCTTTGTTTAACTCGAGGGACAAGGCAACCAGAGGCATGGCTCGAGCACCTGGTTTTGGTGCAACATCTTTGTTTAACTAGGGGTGAAGTTGATGAATTAATAGCGGCACTGTAAAGCGAAGCTTAGCGGGGCTGTAATATTTACATTTGCAATATTCATCATTGTTCGCACATCGATCTTTTCGATACTTTGGTTCTACCATCACCCCAGTGCCACAAACTGCCAAGCTTTTTCCCCCCTCCATCTAGCTAGCCCCCCCCCCCCACCCAACTGTCGCCAGATGGCGCTAATCTTAGTAACAGAGCACATCGTATTATTCCAACACCTTCACCTCACACCGTGTGTGCTTACGTGCATCAGTGGAACTACGTTAGTCCATTCAACCCAACATTAACCAGTTGTCGCCATTGTGAGCCGACGAACAAGAAGCTGCAGATGTGTTAACGAGGGCCAAAACAGCAACAGATTGCTGGGATCTGATTCATAATCAGTTGAACTACTCGATAAAATTACCTCCTGCTTCTGTAAATAGAGTGACCAGCACAATTAGGACTTAGGCCTAAAGTCTCCCTGGTTCTCAAACAAAGTGCATTGTATAGTTAGGGCTTAGGCTTAAAGTCTCTCTGGTTCTCAAAACAAAGTCCAAAGCCCAGTTAGGGCTTAGGCCTACAGTCTTTATATTTATTAATTATTAATTTATGTGTAGTCTTCATTACAGCCCCCCCCCCGACCACCCCCATAACCTTCCTTCCGAACGCTACAAGATGTTTCCTTGGAGATGGCCCATCGGATGTGAGATGGCCCATCGGATGTGAGATGACCCATCAGATTTGAGATGGCACATCAGATTTGAGATGGCTCATCATATGTGAGATGGCATATCAAATGTGAGATGGCCCATCGGATGTGAGATGGCTCATCAGATGTGAGATGGCCCATCATATGTGAGATGGTCCATCAGATGTGAGATTGCCCATCATATGTGAGATGGCCGATCAGATGTGAGATGGCCCTTCAGATGTGAGATGGCTCATCAGATGTAAGATGGCCCATCGGGTGTGAGATGGCCCATAGGGTGTGAGATGGTCCATCGGGTGTGAGATGGCCCACCGGGTGGGAGATGGCTCATCATATGTGAGATGGCCGATCATATGTGAGATGGCCCATCGGGTGTGAGATGGCTCATAATATGCGAGATGGCCGATCATATGTGAGATGGCCCATCGGGTGTGAGATGACCCATCGGGTGTGAGATGGCTCATCATATGTGAGATGGCCGATCATATGTGAGATGGCCCATCATATGTGAGATGGCCGATCAGAAGTGAGATGGCCCTTCAGAGGTGAGATGGCTCATCAGGTGTGGGATGGCCCATCTCCGAGGAAAATTCTGCTGAATAACAAATTAAAAAGAAATACTTTTTTTTTAAAAATGTGACCTATATAAAAAAAAAAGGCATACCCCTTTCTACACACGCTGGCATTAAAAAAAAATCCTTTTGTCTTATTTAGAGAAAACAAATCTCAGTGTGCCAGGTTGGACTGGCAGACGTATATTTTTACATCCTTAGCACATTATTTTGTTTTTTGTAATTTTAAATTTTATTTAATTTTATTTAATTTAATTTTGTTTTATTTTTTAACGAAGAAAGTGATTAAAACTTTGAAATTAACGCTTTTCTAAATTGTTAAAACCCATTGGCGTATTTGTGTGTGAACTTGTGTTGTTATTGTTGTTGTTGTGTGTGTGGTGGGGGTGTATGTGTGTCATAATCAGGGGCGTCTACACAGGTGGGAGGTGAGCAATTGCTTTAATTTGAGTGAGGTTGGGGCGGGGAGGGGGGGCACCCCATTTTTTCTGCCATTTTCTCGGCCATTTTCTCCACGTATTAAATTGTGTGTGTGGTTGTTGTTTTTTGGGGGGGTGGGGTGGGGGGGGAGAAGTTGTTTGTAAAGTACGGCTCAGCCACGAGACATAAACATTAGAGTTAGAGGTCTACTCAAATTCATGTTTTGCACAATCACGCAGGATTTGATCATTTAATTTTGGTTTTAAAAAAATGATGAAATAGTTTTGTTATTAATATTATTATCGGACAGTCCACGTTGTGCTAAAAGTTCGGTTTGTATCACTAACATTAACAGTGAAACCCCAGAATTAATTCTAAGCAAACACCAATACCCTGACTGACGTGACCCGCTGGACAAAATTTACGAAGTCCAAGGTCGGGGGTGGGAAGTTTAAGTGGTTTGGCCTCCAACACGCAAGGGGGGGGGGGCTGTAGACGCTACCTGGTCCTAGATAGGGTCTGAACTGAGTGCATTCGTTTTGCACTCCTTTCTCTTTTGTCTCCATTTTGACAATCGGCAAGAAAAGAGAAACGAATGTGTTACATTTTTGTATCGTCACTGGCGACACATTGCGCCATTTTGCTCAGTTTGGTTCCACTAGGTGCAACAATAATGGAGGCTTTGCAATTGCTCTTACTGTTTTGGATGAAAAGGAAACGTCGAACCCCAAAACGTTACTGGACACACAAAATTTTTAAACGAAGAGGTGATTTTGGAGAATATCATCATCTTCTGGATGAAGTTTTAAGAGACGAAGAAAAATGTGTTTCCTATATTCGGATGCGCCCTGAAACTTGTCCAATCCTTCTTGATCACATTGGACCTCATATTGAGAAAAGAACAACGAATTTTCGAAAACCTTTGTCTTCAAGAGAAAGACTTGTGATAACTCTACGGTAAGTGGCACATTGACGATGACTGACAAAAACATAATTTAGGGCAGGTAGACAGACAGGCCGACGGGTGGGTTGAAAGATGGATAGATGGATGATAGATTGACACTATAAATTTACAGCAAAACAAGTGTTGATGGACATTTTTGCGGCTGGTCTAATCACTTGCTGAGAAATTTTAGTTGCGAGTTAAAACGTTCGGGTTCGATTCAGCAAATGGGAGCGGCAAAAAAAGGAGAGGAACGCGAGAGGGGTGCACTCCGTTGCCTAGATTGAAATATGAGACTCTTCCGGTGATTCGGCAACTGAGAGCAAAGGTCAAGCTGGGACCATCACGAAGCGGAGAGGAAAACGAATGCACTCAGTTCACAGGTTAAGTCCTTCTCTATACCCAAACGCAAATTCGACCATGCAAAAACACTTCTGAGAGAGTTGCATTGGCTGCCGGTGCGTGCTCGCATAGAGTACAAAATCGCAACTTTGTGCTACCGCTGCTTACATGACCTGGCGCCGTCCTATCTGAAAGAGCTGCTGACGCCTTATGTACCCACTAGAGAGCTCCGCTCATCCGATAGTGGCAAACTCTCGACACCACGTGTTTGCCTTGAGACTTACGGAAAGCGCACTTTCGCATTTGCTGGTCCAACAATTTGGAACGCCCTTCCTGTCGATCT
>CAXITT010000723.1:362048-382653 GCA_964033795.1 Lymnaea stagnalis | reverse complement strand
TATTTATAAATAGGCTTATTACTTGTACAGCATATATACTATAACCCTGTAACTGTAACACTAATGACTACTTAGTACTTCCAATTGGATCAATGAGAAATTTTATCAGCTCGAGCTCCAGGCAAAGAAAATATTCCTCCTGAGCTCCGTAACCCTGATTACAAATAACAATTAGAAATTTAATTCTCCTACCCCTAACCCCTTTTTTTGTTTTTAGTGCTATCATAGCAAATTAAAATAAAGAGTTCAACTTTTTAAATTATTAAACTTAATATAGGCGCAGTATAGGTTAGTTATTATATTGTTGTTCTGTGGCAATTCCTTTGGTCCACTTATTAATAATTTCCACAGAAAACGTAAAATCTTATTACATTATTGTTTGAGTCATAATATAGACATTTTTTTTTTTGTAGAGTGTAGAAAAACTTGACTTTAGATATAATAAATATTTAATTCAAATGAGATAGAATCATAGTAAAAAGCTTACATTTCTCAAAAATACTGTTACATTGTGCACGTATAGTAAAGCTCTCCCGAACATTCATAAATAAAAGTTTATTAATAAAAAAAATAATCAATATAGTTTTTAAGTTGATTTAATGGGAATTTTAGGTGCTATTTGACAAGTTATGAGATACCAGTAGTTAAGAAGGGAATTAGCAGCACTCTTCTTCTTGGTCTGATCAGCTGCCATTGGAAAATAGGCCATTAACTATTTCTTTCCATTTCTTCCATTCTCTAGATATCTTCTCCAGCTCTTGACAATTTTTATAACCCGGTATATTTTTGTTGCCATCCCTTTACCAAGTTTTAGCGAAATCATTCCTGATTTATGTATAAAAATGAACAGAACACTCGTTTGTAGTACACTGCATTAGATTTTAAAAATTATATCAAGTACAATTATGTATACCTTTATATACTGGTACTCTAATTTAAACTATAAAAGATACTATTTTAGGGAGTGGTAATCTCTTTTTTTTAAAACACCTGATTTAAAATATACAAATACAAGTCCAATCACAAATACAAGTTCCATCACAGATTTCACAANNNGGTATATTTTTGTTGCCATCCCTTTACCAAGTTTTAGCGAAATCATTCCTGATTTATGTATAAAAATGAACAGAACACTCGTTTGTAGTACACTGCATTAGATTTTAAAAATTATATCAAGTACAATTATGTATACCTTTATATACTGGTACTCTAATTTAAACTATAAAAGATACTATTTTAGGGAGTGGTAATCTCTTTTTTTTAAAACACCTGATTTAAAATATACAAATACAAGTCCAATCACAAATACAAGTTCCATCACAGATTTCACAATAACTCAGAAACAAAATTGTATAAATTTTATTAAAAAATAAGCAGTGCTGAATGAAGTTATCAATAAGCACTACCATTAGTTGCAGTATTTGTATATTTGAAAATAGGATGTCACAATCATCTTTGACAATGAAAATCTTGTCATTTCATTGTCTCTCAAATTAGGGGATTGTAAATGTGTCTCTAGTGTTTAATAATTTCTAGAAAAAAAAAAATACATTTTATTTATTACTCATAAAAATATATAAAAAACATATATTATGAAGTTATGATCACACTCATTTTAAAGTATAAACATTTATTTTTTCCAGTTATTAAATGTAATGTTTATAACACAAATCACTAGAGACACATCACTAGACAAAGGACTAGCAAACTAATCACTAGCAAAACTTCACTAGGCAAAGGACTAACAAACAAATCACTAGCGACACATAACTAGACAAGTGACTAACAAACTAATCACTAATTACTCAAGACTAGTCAATTGACTATTTATCAAATAACTAGTGACACCACTGTAAAAGATACTAACAAACAAATACTAGACAAGTGACTAAGACTGGAAAGCTTAACAATAAATTCATATTTATTACAACTCTAATAAAGAATGTTCTAAAAACTATAACAATAGTTTTTAGTGAATAGACAAGAGGCGGCTTTGACTGAATGAATGATTTAACAAAAGTGCATCAGTCGTAAATTTGAATTTTTTGTTGATTATGATAAGAATCATGAAGATTTTTACCTATAGCAAGTAATTAGGTGTGGTGAATTTAAAAAATAAAAGTAGGTTGGGGGAGAGATGTCCCATTAAAGCCTTTAAATACTTATACTTATAAAAATATTCTATCTTCAAAAAGTTTGTTATTTATGACTATTTAAAACAATTTTCAAAGAGCAAATAAAAAAAGTCTCGCTAAATCATGACATTTTTTTACACCAAAAACAGTTTTTAGTGATTAAAAGTTTATGTTCACAATGTGCTTTCGATTCACCAAGATGATCCATACGGGAAAAAGAAGTCCAAGTGTTGGGGGATAAAGAACCAATTAGAGCACGACATAATAAGTATAATTCTAGAATTATCAATTTTATCATTATCAGAATGTTTAAAATGAAACATGATAAATTTGAACTTTCTATGAGGGCACCTTGAATGATAGCCTGCAGGGCAAGGTTGACAACGCAATATGTTCCCAAATCAAAGGCTAGTAATTGTTATTAATGCTAACAATTATAAAGTAACTGACCTTACTAGTAAGGTATAAACTAACTTGAAATTTTAAAAATAATTTAACAATAATAGGATATAAATATCTGTTACCAGTACAAAAATATCATATCAGTTTATAAATGTAAAGAATAAAAGCTATTTTTAATATTTTCTTGATAAATTATTTACAAAAATATTTGTATTTTAAACAATTAAAAAATGTAAAATTATTTACAGAAAAGTAACACTTGCACAAATAAAATAAAATTTAGCATAAAAGAATTGTTAATTTACTGAATACTAGTAAAATAAATGTCTGAAATAGAGATCTTTTTTTCTCCCTCGATTTTGCAAAATACGGTCAAAGGGAAACAACCATTAAAATAAACAGATTTTTAAAGACGACAGCGATAGCTTCCCATTAATTTTTAAGTTAATTTATACTATTCAAGAAAGTTAACTCTTGTCACCTTGGTGAAAGATCGTATTAACTTGGTTACTGTTCCTAATTTTTTTTTAATGAAAGTATGGGAACTAACTGCTGTTACCTTGATGGACAAAATAATTTTTTGAGTTGTCTCTGATTGAGTACCGGTACTCTTTAATACCAAAAGTTTATTAAAAATAAATAAAATCAACATAATTTTATTTGCTTTCCTTAGGAAAAAGAATTCTTTTGTTCTGGCAGTGTTTCTGGCTGCAGCCATGTACTGGCATCTTTGCAACTTTTGGGGGTATGATGTTGCTATTCTAACAGCGGTACCTAGCTGATGCTGTGTTTTGAATTATAGATAAAGAATAATAAGGATAACTTTGTCAGTAATTTTCAAGATACAAAACAAACATTACTTTGTTCAGTACTATGTTTTATTATATGAATATGAATGTGTGAGGACGGGGGAAGGGGGGGGGTACTGTTTGAAGTCAAATTATGTATTATAGGGATAGGTGTAAGTTAATTAGGATTAAATTAAAATCAAGCTATTTAATTTAGTTTTCAACAAAATTTTGTGTAAAAATATTTCTATTCCTTAATCCTTGCCACAGCAATTGGGTGTTTTCAACTAGATGTAAAACACCAGGTGACAGACGTGTGATTGCCGATATCTTGAGTTTCCTTTTAATAACCTTTCTCAATTCACAAGGTAGTTGGAATGAACATCTTGGATGCAATTGTATAAAGTTAATAAGTTTAAAGTATAAAGCATGCGAAAGTGACTAATTTTTTTATTTGGAGGGGGGGGGGGTATTATTTTTTTTTGTACAGTTCCAAGCATAATGTAATAGAAGGAAAAAACGTCTAAACTGGCTTGTGAACAATATTGTTTGGTTGTTATTTATTGATTATTTGAGTCTGTGTAATCCATAAAATTAATTTTAATTTTTGACAATAAATAAATACAGTGGAACCTCTCATAACGAGCCTAATTCTTCCAGAATCTTACTCGTTAAACGAAACACTCGTTAAACGAAACAATTTTTCCCATACAAACCAATGTAAAATACTATAATGCGTTCCATGCTTAAAAAATACTCATTTTTCAAAAAATGTTATTAACATTTTTCAAATAAAATTACTTATGAATTTTTAAGGAGTGTAACAACTTGGAATAAAATTTTGAAAATTGTATCGGGCTAAAATAAGTTTCGCCTTCTCACAAATAATGTTTTCGTTAATAGTGTCGCCTTGTAATCGCTTCTCATTTATCCATATTAGAAGCAACCTCTCAACATTATCAAGAATACTTAACCGTTTCAAAGACATTCTTGACACCCCCTTTGAAGCATCCATCTCCTTAATTTTGTTTTTGTTCTTGAAAATAGTGCAGATTGTGGATGTTGACCGATTGTATGTGCTCGCTAGATTAGCCAACCCCACACCTTGTTCTCGCTTTACAATGATTTTATGTTTCATTTCAACAGTTATTTTTTCTCTCTTACGATTGTCTTCTTGTGGTTTTTTCTTCGAAGACATTTTAGCACATAAAAAATTTCGAATACTGTCTGAATACAAAATTTGTAAAAACTGGTGATCACACAAGAAAATAATACGCTAACAGACCGAGTGCTAAACACAGACTAATGCATCGGCGCGGAAGTCCCGGCTCACAAATGAATGTCGGGAAAAGGGACTTCCCCTTTTTGCCTAACTCGTTATGTGAAATGTCGCTTGTTAAGGGAGCAAATTCTTATCAATTTTTTTTTGCTTGCTATGCGAATGACTTATTATGAGAGGTTCCACTGTATTCTGAATCCATTTGGGTACTGGTACTAACAATAATAACATTAACATGTATTCAACATAACATAGGATTTGAAAGCAGAACAGTCAGATGTACACATGGAAAATAGGGGCTTTGCACCTCAGCTTGCACAGTTTATACATAAAAGAACAGAATGGTCTTTGCAAATATAAATATGTCTTAATAAACTTGAGTTGAAGTGGTTTGGGCAGCTATTTGAAGTGTTTGTAAAGATTTCAAAACACTGGGGATGTTTTGTGTGCAATGTAAATATTGGCTGTCTGTAATTGGCTGCAGTGGATGCCAAGTCAACAATGCTGAAAAACACAACCAAAGGCCATCTTTTACTTTTTTGTATTCATAGAGAACACCTTCGCCATTTGATCCATGGCATATATGCCTCCTTTGATTTTGTTGTTATCTCTGGTTTCTTGCATTCAGTTTCACTTTCTATATCTGTCTATTGTGTTCAGGAGCAATACAATTTTCTGCCTTGAGCTCTGGTTTTTTTTACAAGGTTGTTTCCTGTCTGAACAAAAACACTGATTTTTTTGAGGAGCAGACATTATTATTTGGTAGGAACATCCTGTTCCAACTATAGGGTGAGTCTGTTCTCTGCCATTGATTTTGCAAGTTGTAGGGGAATGAAATAATAGGCTGTTCTGAAATTTTGGCTACTTCCAATGAAGTTCCTTGTGAGAGAAATCACAATCTCTGGGGATATTCCAATATTTCTCTTTGCTGGCAGGGCACTTACATTTTATTTGAATTTGAAGAGATATGGGCAGCTCTTCAGAGGATAGTTCGAAGACGATTTACAGGGTAAGAAGAGTTTTATTCCATATTTTTCGGGCTTGCTTGGCATATATCATACATTGAATAAATCTGCACTGCCCTCTGAAACCAAACAGTTGTCCACCTACTGTGATGTTCTCTCCAGGAACATAATACCTCACAAAATTACTCAGGAATGCTTCTCATACATCTCCTATGGGATCAAAGATGTCACAAGCCAGAAAGGATTGATCAAACATCCTTGTTATCAAAGCAAATATGAATCAGAAGTTTGCTGAATCTCTTCATTGAAAATGCTGCCCTAAAAAGAGGATTTCCATCAACATGGCTAAATAAAAATTCCACTGAAATGCTGTTCAGATTAAGACCGCCAGTGTGTAGTAGGCTTTTTCTCACCTTCCCTGTTGGTGCAGTCAACTACTGTTTGTGTCATTTTATCATTAATATTCTGAAAAATTGCTTCAGTGGGAGATAATACGCGATCTATGAAGGGAGTTCGGTTTCAGGTCAATTAAATCATGCCACATATTAAAAAAGAAAAATAACATAAAGAGAGCCATTTACTGTGATATAAGACTATGGGGGTAAACCATCCAGTTGCCAGGAATTACCAGAAACACTTTTTCCCATTATTATAAGTGTACGGTTGTGCTATACCCAGTCACTAGGGACAGGGTATACTATTTGTTATTTGGGAAAGTGTTAAATTATATTTCATCATTTTAGTTTATCTTAAATGCAATTTTTGTTTAGTTTGATTTGCGTTAGAAAATTTTGAGGAGAAATAATACCAATTACCAAACCACTGGTAATAGTAATTATTAAATTATCACAAGTAACTAGTACAAGACAAAAATTAGTAGACTCAAAATATGGCGGAAAAAGACTAACTACTTGTAGTACTAACAACTAATTTAATTTAATTTAGTCTATTCTAACTTATTCATTGTAGTTATTAAATGAATAATTACTTGAGACATTGCCACTCAAAAAAGCTGATCTGCATGACTGGGTTGAATAGATTCTTGACTTAATACTAAAGTGATAAAAACAATTACTGTTTTATGAGAATATTAAATTTGTTCTTCAGTACAGTAATTGACCTGAAACAGTAAAAAATTTCAAGGGTAGTTGAAAGGATTTTCTTTTGACAGGCTTACTAACATATAAAATTTGTAATACTAATGTCACCGAAGAATTAATAAGTTATAGACAATTATAAATAATAATAACATAAATCATTAAAAATATATAAAAAATTTTGAAAGTTTTTAAATCAAACATAAATATTCAGGCCATACAAAAATAGGGGAATAAGTTAAGTGGGAAATATTGTTTAAGGTACATTGAGAGGTAAAGTAGTCATGATAAATATTGTTTTGGGTACATTTGAAAGTTTTTAAATCAAACATAAATATTCAGGCCATACAAAAATAGGGGAATAAGTTAAGTGGGAAATATTGTTTAAGGTACATTGAGAGGTAAAGTAGTCATGATAAATATTGTTTTGGGTACATTGAGAGGTACAGTAATCATGAGAAATATTCTTTTGGGTACCGGTACCATACATTGAGAGCTCCGGTAATGAAGAGAAATATTTTTTTGGGTACCGGGTAAGTGGAGAGGTACAGTACCGATAGTCATGGGAAAATGCAAGACACTGAACTTAATAGTTTTAGAAACATTGACCATTTTTGTGATGGAGAAATGATTTCGTAGGACTAGCTTTATACCTTGCCATATCAAATAATAATATATCTGACTTGATTTACATAAGATAAACAAAACTTAGGACTTAGTATATAAAAATATATGGCAATATAGGTCAAAATGCCTTCTTCATTAACATCAGAATGTAAATATTTTATACCGGTATAAGGAAATGAGCTAAACCAAGTATGCGAAAATCTGAATAAAAGGATGCAACAAAAAACGAAACGTGTTGACAAGAATACTCCTTCAGTAAAGAAAGTACAATAAATAAAATATATAATATAAATAAACATTTAGCTTCAATGTGGTGTCCTAAGAGGACAGCAAGCGGACTGTAAAATAAATCCTTTATCATTAATTTTTGAAGTTTTTTGTTTTGTTTAGTAAGCCCTGGAATCTATAAAACAAAGCTTCAAAATTTGGTTGCCCAAAGAGATTATTGAGGCCATGAGCTTACGTCTAGTTAGCCTATAATCTGACCCTTTCAAAAATACAGAATACACAATATAAAACTAGACAAGCAGTTTATAATTTCTCTATTTACAGATTGTTTCTGTGAACACATTGGATGATTTCCTTGTTTCTGTCAACACACTGAATGATTTCCTCCTTTCAAAAATACAGAATACACAATATAAAACTAGACAAGCAGTTTATAATTTCTCTATTTACAGATTGTTTCTGTGAACACATTGGATGATTTCCTTGTTTCTGTCAACACACTGAATGATTTCCGTTTCTATCAACACAATGGATGATTTCCTCCAAGATGTGATCTGATAGGAAACAATTTCTCTTGATTTCATGGTTCATTGACCCAGGTACTCAATATCTATTAAGTAAATGTATTTCCAGTTTTTAGTTAGTTTTATTTTACATGAGATGTAGCAAGTTTTTTTTATTGCTCCCAAATGATACTCAGTTTGAAAGAGTGAGAAATAAAGACAAAAATATGCCATAATATATTGGAAACTTAAAAAATATAGATATTAAAATATTTTTGATATTATTCTCAATTTTAATTTTGGTCATCAGAAATGAGATGCATCCACAATTGGGTACAACTGAGATACTACATCCATAATTGGGTACACCTAAGATTCATCTATGATTGTGTAACACTGAGATACTTCATCCACGATTGGGTACAACTGAGGTACTACAACCATGATTTGGTACCATACAACTGAGACTGAGATGCATTCATGATGGTGTACCACTAAGTGTGACTAAGATGATACATCCATAATTGCCTACCACTGAGATACTACATCCTTGATTGGGGTACAATTGATATACATCCATGACTGGCTACCACTGAGATACTAAATCCATCATTGGGGTAAAAATGATATACATCCATGATTGGGGTAAAATTGATACATCCATGATTGGGTACCACTGAGATACTACATCCATGATTCGGTACAGCTGATATTCATCTGATTGTGTAACACTGAGATACTGCATCCATGATTGGGTTCTGTACAACTGAGATACATCCATGATTGTGTAACACTGAGATAATACATCCATGTTGGGTACAACAGAGATACATCCATGATTGGGTATAACAGAGATACATCATTGAACGGATACAACTGAGATACATCCATGGGTGGGTACAACTGAGAGACATCCATGATTGGGTACCACAAAGATTTCTTTTCTCTGTAACACTAACAGAGACACTCCTGAATAGGTTAAGTCTTTATCTTTTATTAAGTTAGACTCCTTGACTTCCAAAATTTCAACATTGGACAACAGATAGTGTTTCCTTCCTGAACATTTGACCACCAGCAGTGCCAACAACTTGAACCATTATTTTATTGTTGATGGTTATTGTATGGATGGTTTTACTTAACTGAATAAAGTGTTAAATAAATGTGTGTATGAACTTGCAAACCAATTTCTAATTTTTTTCATGATTTTTTAAAGATTTTATTGAAAATTATAAATGTTTCCTTAAATGTTATAATTATCTCACTTTTCATGTATTTGAAATTTGACTTTGTAGATCTATGTTGTCTAGTATTGGTAAAGGATGTATACAGTGTTGGTCATCAAATGTACCCGGTGTTAGATGGTGTAGTTTTAAAGGTACATTTACACTGCAGATTTGTTACATGGATTCTCAACTTTCTGTGACTACAAGCTGCTCTATATACTATATCAGATGCTGACTGCCAAATTTCTTTTCACTCCTCCAGTACAGTTTCTGCTGGCAAGTTACATAAACAGTCCCATCATTTTTTGTTCAGTGCTCAACAAATCTTGTTTAAAAGGCAAGAATCCTAGTAACTATTCGGTAGTGTGAACGTACTTTAAGACTTTGAACATATACCATTGTAAATATGTTGTTTAGAATCAGTTAAGGATGTGTGATATTGTATATTGCTGGTCATCAAATGATGAGACTCCAATTGTGCACAAATACGGTTTAATTATTTGGTGACAAGCAGTAAAATAATAACGGGCAATGCAGAATTATGATGTCAAAGTCCACCATGTGATAAACATATAAATGTCTTTTGTACAAAAACTTAACACCAACCATGTGAATTCATTGTAAATATTTTTTTTGCGAGATCTTAAGATTATGGTGGTTTTAGACAAATAGCAAATGTTCATAAATTAATGGATTGATTTGTATTTTACAGGAAAAGTATGAAATCCAGGCATTCTATAGATTGACTGTTGAGATATCCAGCTGTATTGTCTATAGCTTTATTGCCTGGACTTTTAAATTGAAGTAGATCTTATAGAATGTCTGGATTTCACACTTTGCCTGTAACATGTGTAATTGGAGGGCTTGGTGGAATAAGGTGCCTACATTTTTTAGGTAGCTTGGATTTCACCAAGTCCTTAAGTTACCAAAGTTTCTTTTGTAAAGATAACCCACTGTATCTCACCAGGAGTATTCATGTTTTCATCTCTTTGGAGATAGTCTCACGGGGAGAATTTTTGTTTTTCTCCCCCTAAAATAAAGAGCATTCATGTTTTCATTTCTTTTTTTTCAATTCAATAAATTTAAAAAAGACTTCAAATGTTTTTTCTTTCTTTTATTTTAATATTTTCTTTTTCTCTCACATACAATTAGTTAAGCACCATCTATTTATTAAAAACAATATGACGTTGACTTTTCTTCATACTAATAAAGATCAATTCTTGTACGGTTGGAACAGCTTTGCTTCCTCTCCGGAGTTGCCCCACCACCCAGGGAGTCGTACATTCCTTCGTGTGGCACCATTTTGCTTCCACTCCGGGAGTAGTAACAAGCTAAACTTTCTCCCACCATTCCTAGGAGTTGTGCGGACATGGTCTTTGCCTTGAATTGCTCGGCGCCAACTGAAGAAGATTGAGTCTTCCCTCATAGTTTTTGTCTTCAATCCTTGAACGCCATCTGAAAATAAAAGAAATATTTATCAACTAAGATTTGTTATGGGTAAAATAACCTCTCCTTATCTATACCCATCTTTCCCCCCAAAAAACCCCCATTAATTGCTACCATACTTAAAGCTAAAAGAACGAATTGGTTTAAATCTATGATAGGCATTATCAATTATAATATGATACAAATAAATTCAAGCATATGTTTAATCACATTTATCGTTATATCTCTTGTTTTTTTTTTGTTAAATACAGCGAAATTACAATAAATATTTTGATTGAGCTCTAGTTACATAATTTAGAATAATTAAATGAGTACTTCATTTAAATTGGCAAATCACATGCTTTTAAATTTCCTTTAGTGACTTTACTTATAATATCCCTCACCAAATACAGTTTATAGGTTCAACTAAACTTCACTTCCTTGGTCACTAGCTTGTAATATGCTAAACTCATTTCTAATACTACTTTCAAAGTCTGATACATATCTACAATCACAGGATCACCAATGACCCTTTGCATAAAAAAAAGATGATAATTCAATCAGTCATGCACAACTTTTTAACTCTCATAAAATAACCAAAGATAAAATAAAAATACATTTGGATTACTTCATTAACATGAGCAGTGCTAATATCAGGTCAACTTTGGCTTTCTTGGGAACTTTTCTCTATCATGAGTTTTAATAGGTTTACTGGTCGGTCTTGTTAGTTTCCACGTTTCACTTGCTTATATTTATATCTTTTTACTTTTGAAAATTTTCTGACTACTGAAGTATGCCCTATTTCCTGCTGATATTCCTTCATTTCATAAAATCCTAGGTATTTGAATTGATTTACTTTTTCAAAAGTGTGAATTTTTAATTTTAATGACTTCATGACTTCCAACCCTGCTTATAGTGATTTTATGCTCGAAGCATTATCATCGCAAGAGTGAACTTGGATGCTTTAATTTTGAGTTAATTTTTAAACTAGAGAGCGAGTCTTGGGTTTTCCTCAGATGTCAATATGTATGCTTATTATAACTCAGCGCTTCTCAACCCATTTGGGAGTCGATTAACTCTTTCCCAGGGGTTACCTAAGACTATCAGAAAACACATACTCTACAGTTATGAAGTAGCAACGACAGTAATTTTGTGGTAGGCAGTTACCACAACATGAGGAACAGTATTAAAGAGTTGTAGCATTAGGACAGTTGAGAACCACTTTTATAACTCTATCCAATTTTAGATTAAATAGCATGTAGGACAGTGATTCTCCTTGCTTAGGCCTCGTCTAATCTGAAATTCCTTTGAATATTCTCCCTAAACCTCGTAAACAAACGCTTTTTCAGTTATTTTATGTATCAGTCTTATAAAGATATTTTCTTTTCTGGTTCTGGTTGTGTTTGTTGCTGCATCCATGTACTGGCATCTGTGCAACGGTTGGGGGTATGATGTTGCTATTCTGACAGCTCCTAGCTGATGCCAGGGCAGCCTTGAAGCTTTCGACAGATGTCGAGTTCACAGTGGCATTGTCCAGGTCGTTCCATGCTATTATTGTGCGTGGGAAGAAAGATTATTTATTCTGCAATGAGCCACTTTGAAGCATTTGCTCTGTGGCATGGCCGGCACCAGTCCCATGATCACTTTATATAAGAATGTCAGGCGGAGTCCCTCTCCTCTATCTTTAATGGCGGGGCAGTGTCAGATCTTTTTAAGAGGCCACTGACGAAGCCAGAAGTGGTGGATTTGTAGTCTCGAGCGATAAAACGCACCCCGGTACGTTGAATTCGTTCCATCTTGTCCACGTCTTGCTTAAGGTGTGGGTCCCAGATGATCGTACCATATTCTAGTAGTGGATGGACGAGTGAGAGTTGGGCCGCGGAGTTGGCTTTTTTTAAAAATTTTGTTTATATGGCGTGTCCATTTTAGGTTATTTGATGCTTGTTGGAGAATTGTCTCGTTTAGTGAGTCCATATAGGTTGATGTTTTTTTTTTCTTGAGATGGTTATTGTGTAGCATTTGGTTTCATTAAATTTCATGCCCAAATTGTCCACTCAATTCATAAGGCAATTCTGTTTGGAGGTGATTGTGGTCATCGTAGCCGATTATCTCTCTGTAGAGCAAACAGCCTCACTTGAGATGTTTATGTGACAGAGGAAGAGAAGGGGGCCCAGCACTGTGCCTTGTGGAACTCCTGAGTCTACGGTAGCCTTCCCTGATCGGATGCCGTCTACCACTACTTACATGGTACGTTGTGTTAGGAATGTTGAGAGCCAGGAGTGAAGGTTGCCGGTAATGCTGTAGTTGTGGAGCTTATGTAGAAGAAGGCTGTGTGGAACAGTGTCAGAGGCCTTTGAGAAGTCAAAAATAGCCATGTCAACCTGGTTTTGATGCTGCTATATGCCAAAAGAGTTGATGTACTGGGATATTATGTTTGTAACATTTCTCTAATAGGCATCCGATCAGATCTGTTTTGTCTGAATCCACATTGGAAGTCACCTAGTGTTTCTTCAGTGAAAGGCTGTAGCCTTTTGGCAACTACTTTTGTCAATATTTTGCATGTAACATTTAATAGGGAAATTCCTTTGTAGTTTGTGCACTGAAGTTTGGAAGCTTTCTTGTGTAGTGGGGTTATTAGTGCTGTTTGCCATTCTGTTGGAATTTTCTCTTCTTGACAAATTTTAATTGTAAGTTCTGCTGTGATGAGATCCTCTCTTTGTGGTTTTTCATAGAATTGATTACGTCTGAATTTACTTCTAGAGTTGACTAGTTTATTCAAAGGGTCTGGTCCTCCATTTGGTGGTTGATAATCTTCATCTTGTCTATTGTCTGCACTTATTATGTCCTCAAAATTTCAATTATGGCTCTCACCCTTTCGTGGTCTGGCTTGGTATCCATTCTTTTCATCTTTTATCTTTATGTACATTGCTCTGATGTTTCCCTCCCTTGATAGTCTTCTTTTTCGTTTTGCTTTTTCCCCCATGTCCTCTTTGCTTTCCTCTGGCTTTGTTCCTTTCTTCAACAGTCTGTCTGCATTCATGATCAAATAAGCCTATTCTATTGTTTGATTGCTGCAATCCTCCTACTTTTTCTGATTTTCTGATGTTTTCACAGCATTTTTTTTAACCCGATCCCACTGTTCATTTATGTTGTTTTCCCTGTTTCCTTCTGTGATGCTTGTACTTATTACATCATTTTTGGAAAGTTTTTGGTAATCACTTTTCTCTTTGATTTTGGTCATTGTGAATAATGTCTATTCTCTGCTTATATTTAACCCTTACAAGTAGATGGTCAGAGTCTGCATCTGCTCCTTGATAGCATCTTACATCTAGTATGTCTAGTCTGATCCTTAAAACGATTGATTAAAACGTGGGTAATTCAATCTGGTGAGTTCCAAGTAACTTTATGCATGTATATTTTTTGAGTGGAAACTTGGTGCTGCTTACATCTCTTTTATTGAAGCAAAGGCTATGAGTCGGATCCCATTGTCATTGGATTCTTTATGCAGACTTTACCTTGACAATAGTTGGCATTGAAGTCGTCACTCACTATTTTAATATCATGTCGTGGTGCCTCTTTGTAGATCTTTTCCAGTGTCTCATAAAAGGATTCTTTTCCCCAACCTTCCACATCTTTGATTAAGCATTATTCCTCGCAAAGAGCACAATCTTTCATTCTCAGATATACTGCAGTTGGGAATCAAAGCTTTTAAATATAAAAGCATCAGTTCTGAGTGGGATGGATGGGACAAGACCATAAAAATAACGACTGTTACATCGTTAGATAATAATACTAACAGACTATGGTGACCATGGTGATGTTATGAAATTTTTCAGATATTATAATTAAAAGATTATCCTCTAAATCAGCGGTTTTCAACCTGTGGGTCGCCTAAGACCATTGGAAAAAACACATTTTCAATGCCGATGGTCTTAGAAACCGATTGATTTGGTTTGGCTAAAAAACCAGAAATGTCAGAAATTTTCATTATGATTGGAGACGAATTTGTTTTGAAGCTGAGTGCAATTTCTGTAACTAACGACACTGTCCGTAGAAAAACAGACGACATGTCTGTTGATATTCTTGATCAGGTAATCCAGGAAATTAAATCTGCTCCACTTCCAATATTTAGTATCCAGCTTGATGAATCTACAGATGTTGCAAACTGTTCACAGTTACTAATTTATGTGAGGTATATTAATGATGGTGACTTTAACATGAGTTTCTTTTCTGCACATGATGTATTTGACAGAGTTGGTTTATTTCTGAAAGATCATAATATCTCTTGGAAAAGGTTTGGGTTGTTTGCAAAGATGGTGCTCCAGCTATGCTAAGAGATCGATATGGATTTAACGTCTAGTACTGAATGAGTCACAAAAAGTCATTGGGACTTACTGATTGATTAATCGGCAAATATTAGCTATGAAGACGCTGTCACAAGAGTTAAAAGAAGTAACGAAACGTGTCATAAGTTCTGTCAATTTTGTAAAGGCAAGCACTTTAAACATTCGACTGTGCAATGAGTTGATGCGTCAAACAATGCTCTGCTGTTTCACACCGAAATGAGATGATTGTTGAAAGGAACAGTTTTAAAAATGTGTTTTTGAGCTTCGTGATGAACTCAAAACTTTTTAAAATCAGAAAGCAAGACCGCAGTTCGAAGCACTTTTTAGTGATTAGAGTGAACTGCAGAAAATAGCTTACTTAGTTGACATCTTCGCCATCTTAAATGATTTAAATTTATCACGGCAAAGACCAAATGCAACATCTTACAATTTCCCTAAACAGATGTGATCATTTAAATTTTAATTTCAGCTTTGGCCAAAAAATTGGATGACAATAAAATGTATACGTTGCCCATATTATCTTGTTTCATGACATTGAACCAGACAAAGGGATTACAATGATAAACTCTGTAAGGAACACTTGCACATGCTTAGAGACGAAATTTCATCGTACTTTCCAAATCTACCTCACATCCCATTTGCACTTGCCAGAAGTCCATTCACAGTCAAAGTTGAAGATTTTCCAGAGTCAACACAAGAGGAGTTCATTGAACTTATTGACAGCGATACAGCGAGAAATGATTTCTCTACAATGCCAGTTACAAAATTCTGGATCAAGTGTTTGAAGTCATACCCTTTTCTGTCTATGTTGCGCTTTCCTCTTCCTTTCCAACAACATATCTTCGTGAAACAGGGTTTTCCAGCTTGTTGGTAATCAAGCCTAAAGATAGAAGTAGACTTCTTGTGGAAGATCATCTTTGTTGTGCTCTTGCAAAGACTGCCCCGAATCTGGTAAGAAAGAAGCAATCTCAACCTTTGCACCAACATTGCCTTTTACGCATACTGTCATAAAATGTAGCAAAGTAGTTTACTGTTATATTAAGACTGTTACACCTTGCTTCAATTTGTAACAATGAATCCTGCATATCAGATCCTTACATTACCATTCATAACAGAAGCAAAATTACAGTTATGAAGTAGCAACGAAAATAATTTTATGGTTGGGGGTCGCCACAACATGAGGAACTGTATAAAGGGGTCGCGGCATTAGAAAGGTTGAGAACCACTGCTCTAAATAACCATATTTTTTTATCATGACTATGAAATATGATTCATTTTTTACTTTGATAATTACAGGTAACAATGAATATAGCTCGTATCATTATATTTAATAAAATCTGAAATAACAAATATTGCTCATTATATATTTACTATTTTTGTTTAAGCCCAAGTTTTCACTAAAGTACTATAGTCAACCGATTGTTATGCTGCTAAAGGTATATTTTTCAAAATATTTTGCTGTATTAATGTTGAACATTTCCTATACATTTACTATTTGCTATACCCAAGTGGCCCGACTTATCACGCTCATTCATTTCATAGTAAAAGTTCACATACCTTATTGTCCAAAGTTGTCATTTAATGGATTGATTTCTACGAGATGGAAGATCATTGGAACATGTCTTGTTGAGGTGTGGTTTCTCTTGACTATTCATCTTGTGATTGCTCTTGACCATTCACTCCTGTTGAAAAATGATTACAGCTCATGAAGAAGGTATGACAGGTATGCTTAATAAATTTAGCATGTGTATTAGTATCATTTCAAACTCCTTTTACCCATCACAATTTACTTCACATTTAACACACTAGCACAGTGGTTCTCAAACTTATTCAAATAAAGTTAAACTTTTCTTTTAACCAGGAGGGGTGTTAGTTTTGACCAATGATTAAAATTATTGTACAACCCCCACCACTTACAGCAGTTCTTAAAACCATTTTTGCCCCACCTGAACACACAAAAAGGTTTCACATCACCACCTACCATATTCCCTTATAGAAAAAGCATTAAAAATGTATCTGGAATTTCAAATTTGAGGCATGCTAAGGTCTCAGTAAAGTGTAGTGACCTTGAAAAAGTGCCCCATCTAACATTAATTACAAGCCACCCCCCCCCTCCCCAACACATTTCCAAACCCTTATCATAATAATAGTAAATAAGGTTTGTTTAAATTTTTCATCTCTACTCAACTCATACTGTGATATCTACTTCTTAGCCCTATTATTAGCTTTCTTCACATTCCAGTAGTATAAAATTCGTAAATGGTTATAAAAAATAGAAGCATTATTTATTTGTTTTAACTTAAACTAATTTGTATTTATAAAATTATAGTTACATTATTACTTTTCAGTTAGCCTAATGTCAAATGTAAACAATGCTTTATCCCTGGCTATTATTTTGTAGACAGTCAGCTGAGTTCCCTTTTCGATGAAAAGTTTAAGTAAAAGTAAATGAGGCAGATAGTTTTCTATTTTGATGTCTTTTTATTTAGATTGTAAATTTTGTGTTTGAGCTAAATTAAATTTAAATATATTTTGACAGCATCTATGATGGGCAGATGTCAACGAGTGTGATGAAAATGACTGTTGAGCTAAATTAATTAAATTTAAATATATTTTGACAGCATCTATGATGGGGAGATGTCGATGAGTATGATTATGATGACAATGACTGTGGGGCTCAAAGTGGATTTGTGCATTTAGATCAGACATAAAAAGCATACTGCGTACTGATGAATGTTTAAACAAGAGAGATATAAGGAGATTTCAAAAGCAAATAGACTTTTTCAAACTGCAAATTTGGTGCATATATTTGTGAGTACACAATGTGCAGGTGCAAAGAAACTTTCTGTTTTATAAAATTGGTAAAACATCATCGAAGAGTTTTTATCAACTAAGAGGACTTATTATGAATACAGTACTTATTTTTTACAAGACTGTGGTCCATGGAATCCTTATATGATGAAATATGACTAAGGACAGATTCAAGGCCATACTGAGTTTCCAAAAAGTTTCTGATAATGAAAATAAAGGAGACAAGCTGTGCAAAATTAGGAGACTTATTTACCTCAATGCAAAAAAAGAACGTATCAGCATCAAGAAAATGTAGCAATTAATGAACACTTTACGAGACATAGGACATTTATGACATTTAGGCTGCTTTCTCTCCCCTGTACTGTATACAATATATACAAATGATATTCAAAGCTCAAGCGACACCATTCCAATCTTAAAATTAGCTGATGATGCCACCATCATTGGCTTAATAACTGAAGGAGAAGGCTTATACCGCAACTTAGTTACAAGTTTTATCCATTGGTGCGATGAAAATTTTCTCCAGCTAAATGTCTCAAAAACAAAGGAAAGGTTATTGATTTCAGGAGGGGGGAACACCAGATTAAAGATCTTAACTTAAGAAATCAAAGTGTAGAGAAAGTAGATGCATATAAGTACTTAGGTGTCACCATTAATAATAAGCTAACATGGCATGAGCTCGGCCAAATGCTGTATAAGAAATTCAACCAGACTGTTCTACCTCAAAAAACTGTACGATTTTGGTGTAAACAAACAAGTTGTTAACTTATTCTACAGTGCAACAATTGGAAGCCTACTCAATTTCATTATTACCTGCTGGTGTGGGAATTCAACGTCTGATATTAAACACCGCATAAACCGACTATATCAAGAAAGCTAGGAACATAACACAAACTAAACATCCTTCACTGGAAGAACTATTTGAAGAAAGATGTTATTGTAAAATTAAAAACACATTTTGGATGATACATCCCACCCTCTTCATCACAGATACTTAGGATTGGCCCGTTCGGTACGAATTCTTTCCATCAGGGCAAGCACTGAAAAATACAAAAAATCTTTTGTTCCCCAATGTGTACGAATTAACCAGCGTGCTTCCCCTGAAGTCACACATCTTAACAAGAACTAATAAGTCCCTGATATGGCTATGAGGACTCACTGAATGGCTGCTAGTGAAAAAAATTGATTACAAATGACTTGTGTTCAAATTGTTTTTTTATATGGGCTGAAAATGTACAATGCAATCATAAAACATTTCCATTTGTTTGGATCAATAAAAGAATCTTATCTTATCTTTGACGATGTACCAGTTACTTTAAAGTCTGACATTTTTACATATGCGCTGCAACATGACAATAACAAACAAAATTTAAATTGCACTACCAAAACAAGGTTAAAAGGGTCCGAGTATATATCAGATCCTTTGTTTGCGATACATTTTTATAAGAATGTATATGCATCATCTGGATGACAGATTAGATAATCTGATCGATATCTCTGTGATATAAAATAAAAAATTAACTTATTAAAACATACCTTTTTTATTAAGCTTTTATTTTAATTTAATACTTACTAATAATTTTCTAAGTGATAATTACATGCAAATGTTTGAAACTAATTTTTTTTCAATTATAATTTTGACTTTCTGGCATTATTTCCTTGATTGATACGTTGTCCACAAAGTGAGTCTATTCTTTTGAAAAATGAATATTTGTTGTAGTATTGAATATATGGTAATAAAATATAAAATATCAATTTTACTAATATTATTGGAAAAAATCTTTTTTTCTTTCCTTCTTTGTAAAGCTGTGTTATATTTTTTTCGACTCAAAAATGTTTTGTTTTGCCTAAAAATAATAATAAATCAATTTTGGAAAGTATATTTTGAACAAATACCTAATATCAATTAAACAGCATCACCCAATATCACTTAAAGAGCATGCAATTACCTTAAGCTACAAAATTACACCTATGAGACACTTTATAATTTTTTGCTTTTTATTCACTTGCATTGGAACAAATGATTTACACTAATTTTACAAGTTAGGAGAGAAAGGCGATTTTATGATGAGTTATAATATTGTAGGCTTACATAATTAATCTATTCTACAACATCTCTTTGGTTAGTGGAATTGTTTTCTAATGTGGAGCGTACAACCCACCTTATGCATACACATCACAAGGTGGCACCCAACTTGGTGCTGTTTGAAGATTATGGGAGACATTAACTCAGAGATAGGCATGTATTTACATTTCAAGGGGCGGTGAGTTGAAAATAACCTTTCATTTTTAACTCCTCCATTAAGAGAACATCAAACCTTTTAGATGATTAAGTGGGGTAAGTTCTAGTGCATACTTATCTTCCATTGTGGGCCTCCCTAGGTGGCAGATAAGGGAAACCCACAGGATTTGATGGCTTCTAAGGAAATAAAATACGGGAAGGGGAGGGGGGGAAGAACCACAATAGAATCTTCTTGGAAGTGGGGGGGATCCAAAAATAAAGACACTACCTAGAGAGCTTAAAGGAGCAGCCCCCAGATGGTTGAACGCTAACAACGCAGCCATGTAAAAATATGTTACAAAATCCGAACCACAAACAAGAACCAGGAATGATACTAATGGACATCATATTAGGACTGCGATTATGAACTTAATAAGCCTGGTAGCAGGAGCCTTAGCCAAACTAATAGAGTAACTAAAAAAAAAAAAAAAAAAAAAAAAAAACCTTTAAAGAATACAAAAAAAAAAAAGGAAAAAAAAAAAAAAAAAACAAAAA
>CAXITT010000723.1:342196-361584 GCA_964033795.1 Lymnaea stagnalis | reverse complement strand
AAAATAAAATAGCTTTTAATTAAGACATGGATTTGTTTATTCATGCATACAGCACAACTGGCAGCATTTATTAGGAATCCTATCAGCATTATAGATAAGGAACTGATCACAGAAAAGGTACTAGAAGGGCACAACAATTTGAAGGGATGCCAAATGGCTCATATGGTGGAGCCAATGAGGATTACAAACTTTATAATTTACAAGAACTGTACCCTTTAGTCAGATAACCACCTATGAAACAAAAAGCCTGATCCTTACCATGAAAAAGAATAAAGCCCCAGGAACCGACCTTATCACTGTGGAACTTATAAAACTAAGTGAAAACGAACTGCATAGACAAATATAGAGCTTCATATCAAGAATTTGGCAGAAAGAAGAGAAATGTCAAATAAAAAGGGGTACTGCGCTCAATTCACAGGAGAGGAATTAAACTGAAATGCTCAAATTACAGAGGAATCTTCCTAATTAATGTAACCTACAAAATCATCAACAAATTAATAGCAAGACAACTGAAAAGGTTTACTGAACATATTCTAGGTGACTATCAATTTGAATTCAGACAGAATAGACCCACCACAGATCATATCTTGACCACCAGATGTTTCCAGAAGAAGTACTTAGAATACAACATCCCCATACACCAAAAATATGTGGACTACACAACAGCTTAGACAGGAAATAACTGTATGATGCACTATAGAAACTTTAGAAAACACTAGAAGAGTTTCTAACATACTTAACTGGTTTATACATGACGATGGCTACCTCCAAAAAAGAATCAAAGTACAGGAAGAGTACTTGAGGAACTTTCATATTAATCGGGGCCACAGAGTCACGGACACTCACTGGCATGTATCCTATTTAATATCCCTTTAGAAAGCGTTATGAGAAACATGCATGTGCGCACCAAATGAACTATCACAAACAACTTCCAGAGAAACATACATGTGAGCACAAGATGAACTATCACAAACAACGTATCAGAATCTCAACCATCAGGACACCAACCAACTTAAAAAAGCCCAACCAGTGCAGTACCTGGCATATGCAGACAACATAGCTTTACTAGGGAGAAGCAGCATTGATATAATTTAAGCATTCCATGAATTAGAAGAGTTACCTCTAAAGGTAAATGAAGTGAATACAAAGTGTATGTTAATGTCACGTATCAGACACACAGGTGACAAAATCAAAGTAAACAAGCACACCAGAGAGAAAGTGAGTGAGCGAGAGAGACAGATGAAATAATGACAGATATGAAAGAAAGGATAAAAGCAGGCCATTCTTCTTATTTCGGCCTACACGAGCTACAACTAGGAAGCAGAAATCTCTCAAGGAAAACTATGATGGCCCTATACACAACTTTTATTATCATAAGACCAATGGTAATGCAAAACAGCCAGACAAAAGAAGAGACGGTTCAATACCTGGAAAATCCTCAGAAAAATATACAGTCCAGTGTTAGATAATGATGGATGGGTATATATATCCCTTGGGGCTCTGGTTGACAAGTTTGTAGTGGCTTGCTGGCTAAAGAGGTGCTGTCCCCTAGCGCCTGACTGGGACCAAAACCACCATTATTGCGTGAGCCTATGCTGCCAGACAAAGAGCGTGCATAGTATCTGCCGAAAATGGAAGCACTTAAAGGACTACCAGCTGTGGAAAATCTGCAGCTGGAAATAAAACTTCTGAAACAGGGTAGGGAGCATGAATACATGTTGCCCTTTAAGGATACGAGGCATGAGGTGAGTAGTGGCAACTCATGCCAATGGTTCTATTTACATAGCAGTTAAAGTAGTTGTACCTAGGCAACCGTTTTGTCCCAGCTGCTTCGTAAATTAGTTTCAAGGTAGAAACCCACTGTAGAAATCTGTATCCAACGGCGTCAGGCATTCCCAGGGATGGGCAGGGTAAAATTTTAGGATGTAAATACACCATCCCGACTCCTGATGCTGTGAGAGAAGCGTCACCGGCCTACCGGATGTCCTTGTGCTGGGGTGACCTCCACTGGTACTCAATAGAGTGAGAGCGGGCTGGGGTTGTCCTTGGCAAAGGGAAATCTCCAACGTTCCGCTTCCCAGCCCGATAACTTGGGGAGGATGTGTATGCTTTGGGGAGGGCATAAAGAGCTAATGTACTAGCTCGACAGCCTGCTGATGCAATTTCCTAATGAATATTTTCAGTACCGGAACCATCAGTAGTTGCTGCAATTTAAAGGTGCAGGCTGCTTTGGGCAAGAAACCTTGAGAGGGTATTAGATTGTAGAGCAGCAAAAGTGATCTACAGACAGAAGCCTAGGGGTTAACGGCTCATCCGTCGACCAAGACTGATATGGATTGAGTTGTAAATGACTAAAATCACCTGGAAGGTGTAAAGTCATGGATCAGCTTAAAAGGGATGATGTTGTAGAGCAAACAAGCAGACCAGGCCCCTATGATGATGTCTGAATGGAAGGATGTGGTGAAACAGGCCAGGGCCCTACTAATGATCAGCGTTAACAAATTGATCTGTTTATCTATCTCTATTTCTCCCATTTAGTGGCATACTTATTATTATAATTATTTAATTTGAATTTTTGGATGATGTTTAAGAATGATCAACACATAATTAAGCCTAGACATAGCTATAAATTAAAAATCAGCATGCACTGTAGATCCCTATTCAAAGGCCTATTTACACAAAAAATATTTCAATGGTATAAGTGGGCCTTTGAGTCGGTCACAGGAGGTTTTCACCAGGTACATTGATTCTATTATAGAAAACAATAAGATTGTTCAATGGTATAAGTGGGCCTTTGAGTCGGTCACAGGAGGTTTTCACCAGGTACATTGATTCTATTATAGAAAACAATAAGATTGTGTCTGTGTGTGAGCATATGACTGATTCTGTTCAGTGTGGTTACGGTATATATATGTAGAAACGGTATATATATGTAGAAAAGTGAAGAGAGTCGCTGTTATACATAATACTGAATGTTTAATAGTTTTAAGTCTTTTTAATAAGCAATTATTTTTAAGGTTTCGATGAAAACCTTTAAAATAATTTCCCAGCCAAAACTGAAAGAGTACACTAATAAGCAGATTACACACTTTTCAGGGTTTTCTTGGCCAAAACTAAGATTGTGGTTGGCTTACGATCCATTGGGAATAAATTTCCAAGATCCCTATAATGGCAAGTTACCTCAAGATTATTACCCAGTGTGACAAATCAAGCATCAAGTTAAAATGTAAAAGTAAAACCAAAAAAAAATTTTTTTTAAATTAGTGGCATGTGTAATGAAAAATAAATAGAATAAAAAGGACTGGATTTACCTGAAGTAAAATGTTGACCAGTCATTGTTCTGCCATGTCATGATTCCTCCTGCACATTCATCATAACAGCAGCTGTGAATTCTGGCAGTGATGGGGGTCTTCAAGTGATCTCTGTGAAAACAACAACTTTAACCTGGAAGTAAAATAATACATTATTTAGTAGAAGACAGAAACTTTATTAATTATATTAGAGCGCAAGCTTGCATTAATATGAAGACAATATCCTATGAACAATTTTAACCTGAAAGTTACCATCATAAAAAGTAACAAAAAAATTAATCACACACTTGGTGTAATTATTGCTTTTACACCAGCCATGTTTGCATGGGTGTTTCGACAAAAAATTCCTGGTACTCTAAGGGAAAGTTGAATAGCTTTGTTTATTTAATCTATTAAATAGTTAAAGTCCAACCACTATTGGAATTAGGGAGGTGGTGTTAAAGGAAAAAAAGAAAACCTTCAAAATGGTCACGTCAAGCTCAGTGCAAGATTTTAACTACAACTGCATTACAGTAGTGAATCTTTAAAAATTTAAATAAGATTTTTTTGTCACAGATCAATGGTAATATAATTCTAACCTGCAAGCTGTAACTCTTGATTATTACTAATATGATTTTAACCAAAAAAATGTATGCTATAGCGACAGATGAATCTAAAAATAAGAAGCAATCCATCTAAATAGCTCTTTTGCATTTTTTTTTATTTCTTTTACAGCAAAAATGCACTCAATATGTCAGAAGGAAATTTAGATTTTTTAGGGATTTTTATCTAATTTTAACTAAATTGGGAATGTGCAAGACTTTACCCTAACCTAATCAGTGAAACTAACCATTCCAATAGTCTTTTGATATTTTTTTGCATGCACTTGCGGGCTTTATCTTTATATAAAGTGCATTCAAAGGAGCAAGATACTAATATTTATTATTGGAAGGGGGATTAGGATGATGCTAGGTGTTAAGAGAAAATGTAAAGATATGTGTTTATTATGACATGTAATTGACTAGGACAGAGGCTCCCAGACTTAATCCTGCTGCAACCTGAAGTGTTAAAAAATTAATGGACTTAATGCAAGCCATTTATAATTAAGTTGGTATTTTTCACTAGTTCTCCAACCTACTTGGTACTCTGTACTTATTAAAGTAGCATTTGGTTTTGTGCAGAGTCTATGCTTTATCAATTAAATATTGTTTTGATAGAGTCAAGTGAAGTTAATCAGGTATGTCTTCTTGTAAAAGTATAAGGTATCAAAAATGGATTAGATTGTTTAAAAAGTTCTATTTTACAGTGCACAAAGAATGTGGCTAAGAGCAAAATTGAAAAGACATGGGTGCAGCAACGGTGCTGTGACTCCAAAACGCTTGGGAAACTCTGGACTAGGATATTTGAAATTCATGTACTAGCACCATTGCTGGTAGGAGAGCTGGTCACCCGAAAGCTTTTTCGTTAACGCTCTTGGGACGTAACCCTCTTGATCTCTCGCTGTCTAGCAGTGAATCTGACACTGACGAAAACAATCGGGAAAGTAATGAAGACAATCAAAATGATTATGTTTACGATAATGTTGTGAATCCTTGGATTAGGATTAGGGGTTCTGAATGGGATAGAGATGACCCCTATGAATAATTAGAAAAAAATAGAGCCTTTAAATATGCCTCATGAGATAAGCATGTTAATTTATCACAATATATCATTAAAATGTTTGTGAACTCTGTGCCAGGGGTGTCTAAAGGGCCTCCATGGGCCTTATTTCCCAAAACACATGTGTTAGGATCCATTCATGCTTCATCCATCAAAAAAATCGCATAATTTACACCGGTAAGTCATGTTTATTCTCAGTCGAAATCGACGAGTCTGTTTACATGCAAAAAAAATCATGTCGGGCGAGTTTTGCCACAACAATGGGTCTTTGGAGGCATTTGTCAGGAGATTAGAGAGTGTTTCATGTTTTGTGTACAAGATAGATCAGTAGCTACACATTACACTTATGCCGATAATCACAGCACACATCCTGCTGCGCACAACAGTCATGTCAGATCAATGGAGAGCATATAATGCAATTGGCACCACTCCGGGATTGACTCATCCAACGGTCATTCATTCTGTTAAGTTTTTGGATCCAAACTCAGGTGCCAAAAGCCAATACCCAAAGCATCGAACGTTTGTGGAAATCTGCAAAAGAGAGAAACAAGCGCCACAATGGCACACACAGACATATGCTCGATTTGTATATGTGTATTCATGTGGACTTGTGGCATCAACGCGTTAAATAAAATGGTTTTTATGTCTTCAACGCCATTCTAGACGATATTGTTCAATTTTGGCCACTACAGTAGCGGAGGACCTTTAAAGAAGTAAGTATGTTTTTATTCAAAATAACATTTGTTTTATTGGAATTGTGAAGTGTTTTAATGGAAATGTGAAATAATATATGATAATTTTTGAATTAAAAGTTTTTTAGGCTAATTCAGATTGATCAGGTTTAGGGATACATTTTAGGGTTCATGATAAGTTTAGGGATACATTTAGGGTTCAGGTTAGTTTAGGGATACATTTAATTCGTGGGTCACGATAACCAAGATGGCGGCCGCGGGCTGATCTCTCCGAATTGTTTTTTATTCAAAAGAACATTTGTATGTGTGAATAATAATAATTTTTGCGGTGAATTACCATTGAGGCTATTGTTGGGACTAATACCCATGACGTCATTTGCGTGTTTAATAAATATTTGTGCATGAGTTATTCCCCTTTATTCATTTTATAATTGGCGGAAGTGATGATGACGTGTTTCCTATTAAAATTTTAATTGGTTGATTATTTATAATTTTAAATTATCATTGGTTGGCACCATCTTTTCAACATGTTGGCCTAATGCCGGCAATTGTGCTCCAATTATTTGTGCATATTTTTTTTTTATTTGGAACCTGTAAAAAAGTATGTAAAAGTGTATTTCATGAAACTGTAAGTTGGGTTTTCATTATGGTTTTATAAGGGTTTTTTTTTGTTCATTTTCAAATTCCATGTGTTTTTACGGCTGCTAACCGTTGCTGCTTACTTGTGGCCTTAGGCTTTGGGTTAGGTTTATGGATCAACTGTTGGCTTATTTCATTTTTTTTTTTACATTGGGGAGGGGTTCTGGGGAGGGGGTCACCCCTCCCCAGATAATTTATTTGTTTCTGATTTTGGTATTTACAGTGGGGGAGGGGTCTGGGAAAAAAAAGAAGCCAAAAATAATTCTTAAACAAAGAAATAATTAAAACCCAACTTACAGTTTCATGAAATACACTGTATACAGGCTCGAAATACACACTTTATTGCAGGTTCCAAATACAAAAAACAAATAATTGGAGCACAACTGCCGGCATTAGGCCAACATGTTGAACTCAGGGCTACCACACCTTGGGAAATTTCCCAAGGTCTTGGGAATTCACGACCCCCCTTGGGATCTGGGGAATAATTTTGAAAATCATGCAAAACCTTGGGAAATCTTAACTGAGGGGAAAATTTTGTTATATTTTTCGAAAAAAACGCAACAATATCTGATAAAAAATAAAGTAAAAATAAAGCAAAATAATTTTTAAAGTAACAAGGCAAAAAATTAATTGTTTTCATTTTCTTTTCTGGTTTTAATTTTTAAATCCACTCATAAAATAAATAAAAACTCTTCTGATTTTAAAGTTAATATTGTGAATTATTAAAAAGTTAATAATTTTTAAAAAAAATTCAATTTTCTCTTTAAAAAAAAAAAATGAAGATTTACAAATTACATCCAGGTTTTGAATGTTTATTAAATGGGGGGGGGGTAGGCTCGGAAACTTTATCATTATGCTCTTAGACATTAGCAACCATACGAAAAACAGTACAAGCCAAAGAGTGAACGATAGTGTTCAATCAAGAATCCATGCCATAGTAGAATTTTATTATTTCAATTACTTCTACAATGTGTTCAAAATATAATGCATCTGTAAAAAATCCAGCCTAATTTTCATCAATTAGAAAAAATATTTGTGGATTGAAACACGGGTAACTAAGATATTAATAGTATAGGCAGTATAGGCCTACGTTGTAGGATTATAAATGAACAATTCCTTTAAAATTTTTTTTTTTTTGGTGAAAAAATCGTTATAATGTAAATTTTACAAGAAAAAATAAAACACTTATTGTTTTCATCGTAATATCAATCCATTTTAACTACAATTATTATTAATAAATTTTGCTTAATTGCTTTGCAAACCCCACTTGTAATCAACAGATTTACAATAATAAAAAATCATTTTTTGATGAAGAAACTTTTGCCTTTGTAAAAGGAATTCTGTGTTGATTAGCCTTGTATGCTTTTTTTTTCCAAGTGACTTCTATTACACATGTATTGTAGATTATATTTTTATCAGAGAATTCGGAGGTAATATTTAGTAGCCTAACTCCAGTGGGTATTGATATTTTGGATTATAAATTATTTTTTTAAAAACAAATTTTTTTTTTTTAATGTGATAAACATGTTTTAAATGTCTTTTTCAATAAATTTCAGTCCATTAATATACCATGTTTTTCAGGGGCATTGATTCAATCATTTATTACATTAATTACATAGAAAACCCCCCTTTAAAAAAAAAAACTCATATATTTGTATGATCTTGGGAAATCTTGGGAAATTTGTTCACCAAATCTTGGGAAATTTAAAAAAAGTGAGTGGCAGCCCTGGTTGAACTACATTTTGGCCGCCATCTTGGTTGACACTTCACGTGGACCGTCAACTGAGATGCCGGCCATGATGGGAAACCCCGGGTATCAATCTCAACATTTACCAAAATTGAAGTATCCACTTCTGATACCGGGTCCGAATAGCCGCAGCCAAACTTTTCATTACAATTACAGATAAGACTGTAGCCGATTTGCCGAAAAAAAAAATAAAAGCAACTTTGATCTTGAATCTTGATTGATGTCATGTTAATGATTATAGAACTATATTTAAAATAGAATTTAAAAATACAATAAAATTATACATATAAACGAATTCTTACTTGCTTTTAGCTGTACGACACATTGTTCTTCAATATAAAATATTCAAAATATGTCACATTTCTCGATTGATAATAATAGCTGTAAGATGGCACACCAGACACCAACAGGAAGTTACCGAAGTATCTATCATAACCTTCACGTGACCAACCGAATAATTATTACGCCCTCACGTGACCAGCCGGGTCCGAATAGCCTATTGCTACTATTAAATATATTTAAATGTGTATTCTTTCTTTCTTTTTTTTTTTAGAATTAGAAAATAAAGAGGTGTTTAACTTGAATAAATATTTTGTTTTACAAGTATTTTTTTTAATTAATGAATAAATCAGAGTTGAGAGTTAGACAGAAAACACGTTATGAATAAGAGTAAGAGACTCTTGAAGAGGAAGACAAAACTCATACAAAATGAATATTCTCTGATTTTTTTTTTTAAATAAAAAAATGTAATTTGTATTTATTTTAAATTGTATTCAAAAGATAGTTGAGAGTAAAGAACATAATTTGTTTTAAATGATTTTCTAACTTTATCCCATAAAAGTTAACATGTGTTATGCCGTTATTATTATTTTACAAAAATTTATTATTATTTTACAAAAATTTATTAAAAATTTTACAAAGGCTACTTACCTTCCACAAATCATTTCATGGACACCAGCCCTCCCTCCAGTACCCCACCCCCCCCCAAACAACCCTCGTGGTGAATCCCTGGTGTATCAAATGGCTAACGATTAGTTAATGAACAGTGAATAATTATTGAACGTTGATCACGAAGAACTAACAATGGAAACAGCCTCTGGATTTATTTATTTTTAAAAAATAAATTAAGCACCGTAGCTATTGTGTGACAAAAGGAACACGCATCTACAAACTGTGCATTATTTTACAGCATCTAAAACATTATGAATACTCACCTGTATATCTCCAAACTTGGCAGATGATGGGTCGCCCTTGGATTTTATATTCGGTTGAAAAATTCGAGCGGAATTCAAACGTTTTCCATAGCCCAACATCTCATGAACACTGAACTGTGTGAGTTGACAACAGTCATCGATGGTTTTTAGTTTTAAATTGTATTTGACAATTTAATATTTGCTTAATTAACAATGAAAACTTTCTTGTCATTTACTATCGCTTGGTTTAGAAATTTAGCGGTGTGGGGGGGGGGGTGTTAACTTAAAAACTGAACATATTTAAAATGGGGGATTATTTAAAGTTTTGTAAATGTATAAATGAATATATTAATCTAACTAACATTAATTGTGGTTTGGAAATTTGGCGGTGGGGGGGGGGGGGGTGTTAACTTAAAAACTGAACATATTTAAAATGGTGGATTATTTAAAGTTTTGTAAATGTATAAATGAATATTATAATCTAACCAACATTAATTGATATTTACCACAAGAAGACAATTTTAAGCATTCCCATGAGCAACTGGGTTCTGTAAGGGTCATGTACACCTTCAGGCATCGGAGTGTATCCAATGATAGCCACGCCCTTAAGATTGGCCAATAGAGTTTGGAGACCCTTAAGTATCAAGGTCCTATTTAGTGTAGTACTTCTTCACTTGCCCTGGGGAAATTTAGAAAAATAACTATTAAAATGTGCAGCAATGAAACAGTATTACTGAAGCTATTGAGGAGAGCAAGAAACTTCGGTTTATGGTGATTAGAATCATCACACTTTATACAGTTCAATTCCCAATTCGATTCATAGCACTTTATACAATTCAGCTTCCAATTCTAATCATCACACTTTATAGCAGTTTAACTTCCAAGTCGAATCGTTAAACATTATCCAACTTAACTTCACTTCGAATCTTTACTCTTTATGCAGTTTAATGTCCAATGGGAATCATTACACTTTATACAGTTTAACTTCAGTTCGAATCATAACACTTAGCAGTTTAACTTACATTTGGAGACTGCACATTTGTCAAACACTTAATAAAAAAAAAACAACACCCTTCACCGATTTGTTTTAGTTGATAAAATCGCATGATCAGAAAGATTTGACAATCCGAAAGATTCCAGAGACTCTGGCAACATGATCATAATCTTGAGCTTGGCAACATCATTATGTCAAGTCGACCATATCACTGCCAAAATTTAAAAAAAAAAAATCTTTGACTCAGTTAATCAACTCCCCACCCTCCCGACATTTTAAATGTAAAATCATAGACCATTTCTCCAATTTCAACTTTCCCATAGATGATTTTCACATAAATCATAGCAGAAATCAGTGTGCCATGTCAGGTGTGCTTTTGAGGATGACTACAAAATATCTCGCACACTTAAAATCAATGGCAAACAATCCCTTCACATGATTTCCTCGGACATTGGTCAACACTTTCTGTCTTTATGTAGCCATATAATATAAAGAATGTTCTCATTACTCAATGAAGACGGATTTTCCTTGTCGCCGTAGAATGCCAGATTATGCATGAAAAGAAAAATGTGATTATCGAAACAATTTGTACAAGATGTCCATCCACTTTTTCAACATCATGTCTATTAAAAATTAATCATTTAGGCATTTTAAAAACAAAAATTTATTGAGTAGCCTAAGATCTGCTGCCAATATTTTCTACTTTCAAGGCCACATTTTGTAGAGTGTGGCCTTGAAAGTACTACTTTGAAGCATACGTGCAACTTTTAAGGCATTTAGATTTGGTACCATTTGGAAGGGTAACTGTCTGGTTTGCTTCAATTTTGAAATATGTATGTATAATATTCGAAGCGTGTTTGCTCAAAACCGTACGTTGGCCATGTTGCAACATAAAATGCTACAAATTAAAAAAAATTAGTCCGATTTTAAAACGGTTTTTACTATTACACTAAACGCCAAAATTTATAAAAACAATAAAAATCAGAATTAGACTAGTCGTTGAGGTTCGACTGAAACCGTCGCGGAGGTCACATTATAGATATTAGAATGGGGAAACCACGCAGGCCGCATTGACACTAAATTTCATGTTGCGGGCCGCAAAATATCGTCTTGCGGGCCCCAAATGGCCCGCGGGCCGCGAGTTTGAGACCCCTGCTTTGGATCCTAAATGTTTCGGATAACCGAGTACTTTCACAGAAATATTGCGTTAAAAAATTTTGTGAATAGAATGGAATATTAATAAGTGTGTAGGCTATCTAATATGTACACACGAATGGTGTTTTATTGCGCAGCGTACTAGCCTGGCCACACATGTATTGGGGTCAGTTGACCCAGTGGTGTATTGGGGTCAGTTGACCCTGTGGTGTATTGGGGTCAGTTCACTTAGTGTTGGATTGGGGTCAGTTGACCCTGTGGTGTATTGGGGTCAGTTCATTCAGTGGTGTATTGGGCTCAGTTGACTGAGTGGTGTATTGAGCTTAGTTCATTCAGTGGTTTATTGGGGTCAGTTCATTCAGTGTTGTATTGGGGTCAGTTGACTCAGTGGTGTATTGGGGTAGTTCACCCAGACGATAAATAATTATTGTAAAAAACTTTCCGGACGAGAATATAATAGATATATAGATATATATATATATATATTTTGGCGGGAAAAAAAATTGTTTAAAAAATAGATAGCTGGTGCAAAATTAAATGTCAGGGACACTTTTTTTTGCAGACGTGTAATCTGGGATATGTTTTGTATACAAATTAATTAGTTTGCAGATCGCATTCCCCTTGTCTGGTCACTGCTTGTACCATAGCTACGTATCAAGATAGATCTGGATTGTTTAAAAGTCGAAGGAATTGTTGTTGGTTTGTCTGTTGTTTGTTTGTTTATTTTTTGTTTGTTTTTTTGTTTTATATGTGCATAAATGGTCCATGACGGGCGCATTGAGTACGATAATAATAATTATTATCAAACGAGACAGGGGCCGATCGGATAACCGATGTTAGGCGTTCGGAAAATTGATTCCATGCTGTGGTATTTAATAATAATAATTATTATTATTTAACCTTTACATTTAAAGAGGAAGCCTTTGGTGATTTTTCTCTTTTTGAAATGTTTTTCCTTTCTTAATATTTGCTTTGAAATAGTTTCACATTTACAAACAAAATGAAACAGCAATGAAAACCTTATCAGTGCATCGTATGTAGTTTCCCAGAATCGCAACTCCCAACAACCTTAATGAATGGTCACAATTTTGATTGTTTAGCTCTGGGCACTTTAAAAAGGGGGAAGTGGGTGAGGATATGCACGTGCCTCATTTGCATTTTGCTTAATCCGGGACGACTCGAACCTACTTCCTCTGGGTGCCACCACTTCATCCCTCAGCTCTCTGTATCATCTCAAATGTTATATCTGCATACAAGCACAATTTTTACAAACCCTACTACACTGCATGAAGTGATTATCCTAACTGCTCAAGTGAAAATTTAATCTCCAAAGTTAAATTTTGTGTAAACACTGGCTCAAGACATCAGTGTCACTAAGACGCGGGGGGGGGGGGGGGGGGGGGGGGGGGGGCATGCTGACCTCACCGGGTGGACAACCTTCCCGGGGAAGGAGTGGCGGGGATTGACACCAAATAAAAAAAAAATGCAAGCGCAAACAGAATTCAATGAAGACGATTTTTTTGCATGCCGCCAAAAAACGAAGGTGCTAGCCGCTGGGAACGAAACGGCTGCTCTAGAAACACTTAACCCAAAATGAGTGCAGAAATCATTTTATTTGCTGGGTGCACCCAGCGCGTCCGTCAAATTCAATAAAAACTGAATTATTCGTTTAAATCGGTGATTTAAAAAAAATAATTTTTAATTGGGCGACATTTTTATTTTGACCTTCTTCAAAAATTCTCAGATGATATTAAAAAAAAAAAAAATGTAACCTTGTTTGTAGATGGACTGCAAAAGCCATCCCTCCAACCGCCCCCACCTATTCTAGAAAAAAAAATGTGTCATTCCTCTCTACTTTTAGTTAAATTTTAAATATGGTAATACAATACAAATAAAAAATCAAGGGAAAGGATTTTTATAAATTTATTTGGTATATTCTTAAAAATTCTGATAGAGATTTTAGTAGAATTTTTAAAATTTAAACAAAAAGATGATCACAGGAAACAGGATATTTCAAGCTGACTACAAGATTTATATGGTCACAGCTGAACTGTCACATTAGTTACTTCCGACTGTAACGTAATAACTGTCACTGTCACAGTTGTAAATTCACAGCTGTAATGTAAAATTCACAGCTGCAATGTAATGTCAAAACTGTAATGTCTTGGCTACAATGTTGACACTGCAATTAAATTTTTACTACTGTAACGGCACACTGGAACTGTCAGAACAGTACTACTTTTCTTGCAAGTCCAACCCTAGATGTGTCCACTACTAGCCAAAAAAAACCCAAACATTGAATACAGCTGTCATCAATCCTAGGAGAGCCAACTACCAGCCAATTATAACAATGAATTTTTCTGTCATCAATCCTATGAGTATCCACTACCAGCCAAACAACAAAGAATACAGCTGTCATATGTTACAAAATAAAAGTTGTGTTTAAATTCAAACCTTTTAAAAACCTATTGCACATACAGCAGCTAAGCTAGCACACTTGCAACTAAATAACTCAAACACAGTGATTCATATAACATCTGGTAAACATCTGGTTAACTTTTTTTTTTAAAGTAATTGTTAAATAAAATATTACACCAACAACTTCTCAAATTTATATAAAATACCAGATAAAAAATACAAGCAAAATTATTTGTGTATAACATAAAAATAATACAATTTAATATTTGTAAAATCTCTAATCTGTTGAGAGAAAAATGCCCAGCTTTACAGATGCAGAGAACTGTAACATTATTTTGAGTCTTTAATTGAACATGATTGGATGGCACAATTTGAGCATTGTTAATGTTTAATGCAAGTAATTGCTGGTTTAGATTCCTATTGATTTAAGTTTAATTGAATCCATTAAGTGGACTGGATAGTTCAAAACATATATTTTTCTCTTGCATTATTTGCCATCTCTATTTGCAAAGTATGTAAAGGATATTTTTACCAAGTCTTGATGACTTTTTTTCAATGACATACAAAATGATGCTCATGCCATCAAGTTTTATGGTCTTCTAAAGGGAGATAAGGTACAAAATGTTTGTACAGCAGTGAATATTTTTAAAATTAAAAAATCTAAATACTAATCATTTACATTAAAGAATGAAAATCATGTATAAGAAATTTCATTTAAAAAAATTGTAATCAAAGAAAATGAAATTTAAGTGATATTTCGATTTAAAATTATTTATTAAAAAAACAAACATTATATTTGACTAAAGATGTACAGTTGTAAAAAAAAAAGGTCAAACTTTTAGGAACACATTATTCTGTATCACCTTTTATAGTTGTTAACAGTAGCTGATATAATAAAGTATTAACCTTTCTTAGTTCATCTGACATAGAATGATTCTAAACTCTGCACTCTTACAATTCATTAATGAATGGGCTTTCAAGGGAAATAAGAAGAAATATTCTATAAGGTGTTCCTTCCCTTTTTTGTTCTGGTGCAGGCTTATTGAAGTAAATAATCCCATCAAAGAAAACCAAACAAATATAAATAATTTATAAAGCGGCATAAGAAAATCTCAACTTCTCTACAGAACAATATTAACAAGCAATGTTTTGCATTGTTCTTCATTTTTAAGATTTAAATTCTTTTATCTTTCAAATTTATTTCAAAAAAATTAATAAATCAATAAAAAATAGAAACTGCTCATTCAGTTATCACAAAACTGCCTCTCTCAACAAAACGATCCATCTCATGCTGCAAAATCTCATGAAAAAACCCAAAGTCGGCCCATTCTCACTCATAAAAATGTTTAAGTCTTCACCTATATTAATTTCTCAGAACACTTTTTATAAAATCAGTCGATGATGTAAAGCCTACCCTACCACTTTGAACCCACATGAAATCATTAAAAAATCTAAGTGTGTCACCATGGAAACCTCCATGACCATAATGCATTTTGACCCTGACCCCCGCATCCTGCAGCCGTTTAGAGTATAACAATGCATCATCCCTCAAAACATCAAATTCACAGGCATGAATGAAAGTCGGGGGAAGCCCCGTTAGGTCAGATGACATCAGCGGAGAGAATAAAGGGTTGGTGACGATATGTTTAATCTTTGAAAACACATTCACATCGAAGGGCGCCGTAACCTCAGAAGCTGTTTTGTTTGGAGCACGGAACATCTTAGGTAGAAGTTTCACGTTAACATAGTCAGAGAATTTGGACTCCCGTATTTGTGGCGACAGGTGACGATTCTCAGAAATAATTGTAGCATAGTTATCTGTTTTATTTTCATCTGTGGAAGAAATGTTTGCAAATAACATATGTTTAATTTCTTCTATAAAAAATTCTAAAACAATTAACCCATTAAATGTCATAAATGTCGATGTGTCTATGGTGTTACGGCCGTTATAATCAGCCTCTACTAAAATTAATATTCTAAATGTAAATCATACATTTATTTAAAGGGGGATACCTATAACAAATTATAATTATTTCCTATTTATAGAAAACTAAGGTAAATATATAATGTGTTTTTTTATTATTTAAAAATTTTGAATCTGGCTGAAATTTTCTGGGTTATTTTTGCTTAAACTAATTTGAAGGACTCAGATTTTGGCCATGCGAAACAAAAACCTAATTTATTTGAATTATTTCTTTATGAAAGTGAATTTGAAGATCGTTTTGTTGGCATTACTAGCAGCAGTTCCAGTTTTAACAGTTAAAGTAGTGGAAAATAGGGTACTAATGAATTTATAGGCAATGACTTCTTAATTATTCTTTTTTAAATTTCTATAAAACCATGAAAACTTTACATTTTCTAAACTGAAATAATAATGATTTAAGTATGACGTTTGGAAAACATAACAGGTAAAACTCCTTTTCTGTGAGATAAAGATCACACTGAACTATTCCAGATAAAATAAAAAACTTCACTGCCCTTTGATATGAAACAAGTTACTCACCTAATCCCATATAGAGAGAATAAAAGCCAGCCATAACCCGAGCTGAAAGTATGGGCATGGTGGTGTTGTTGTCCACGTAGGAGGGCAGTCGCAAGTCAAATGCCTGCAAGGCAGGGTAGGTCAAAACCTGAAACTTTAACGGGGGCAAGTCTGACTTCTCTTTGGAAATGGACAGTGCTACAGCGGCTGCCAGGTTACCTCCAGCACTTTCTCCTATTGAAAAAATCACAATAATTACGTGGTTACTAAATTTACTTAAGCTTGATAAATAACCTGAAATTATTTTCTATGACAGTAAACTTCCCCAAGAAAAACAGCTAAAGTTTGGTGCCCTGGATATTAGGATAAGGCTCAAGTACAAAAAGCATAAATTAGAGAAGAATATCCTGGATGTTAAAATTTTTAAAAACTTTAAATATATAATATATATATTTACTAATATTCTATACTAATATTCTGTACTAAATATTATTTCACCTCTAATATTCTTACAGAGGATCAATTTTCTTCAAGACATTTATATATTTTCATTTTATTCAAAAAATTTATAAATAAATGTATGCATAAGATACAACTTTGGTATTCAGATTTTCTGCTTTCTCAACCCCTTGTTTATAAAGAGCACAATTTTTTTAAAGATTTGTATTTACTTTTCCGAATTCATTTGAAGAAAAAAAAGAAAATGCTTCAAAAGAATTCCATTTTTAAAAGAAAGAAAATGAAGCATAATTACATTTACAATTTTTCCTTCAATAAAAATTAAAAATGTTCCCTTGATACTTATAAAATAAGACAAAATTTGGCAGGCATATTTCTAGAAGTTTAGGTTAGCACAATATTATGAAACCAAGTTTAAAATTATTGAAATATAACAGAAATTTTTTCACAACATGCACAGATAAGTAACTTTTTGTTTAAGACGCTTTCCACTTACCACCAACACCAACTTTGTTTACATCAACTCCATATTTGTTCCCATGGCGTAGAATATATCGTGTGACTTCCAGGCAGTCCTGAACTGGAACAGGAAAAGGAAAGTCGGGTGGGCGTCGGTAACTGTAATATGTAGTATGTAATATGTACAAAATTAAAATATTTTAATTATTATTCGTCTTTCCTCAGTTATATAATTAGTGCATCAACCAATGCTTTTTGTGAGACAGAACACAGACGAGCAGCTTTCCATGCACTTCTTTCACTGCGACAATTTGTCAGACAGTCTGGGGGCTGGCATCATTTTCTACAAAAAAAAAGTACTAATAACATATTTAATCAAATGTTGTTAATATAAATTATCTTAAATTAAAACCAATTATGATCCCTTCACAAAGTTTAAAAACAAAATAATAATGAATTAAATCCTTAAAATTGTTGCCTTGTGATGCCGGCTCTTGTTGAGCCTTCTCGTCCGTGAGGGGCATCCACCAATTATCGCCGGCGTTTGCGGTTCCTCCAAGGGCATAGGCCACCTACGAGAGACCTCCAGGCATCTCTATCCTGGGCCAGCTTCTCCAGGATCTTCCATTCATGGCCAATTTTCTTGATGTCTGTCTCCAATTCTCGGCGCCAAGTGTTTCTTGGACGGCCTCTTTTCCGCTTACCCTGTGGGTTCCATTTCAGGGCTTGCTTTGTTATGTTAGAAGCAGGTTTTCTTAGTGTATGACCAATCCACCTCCACCGCTTCTGGAGAATCTCTTCCTCAATGGGTTTCTGTTTAGTCCGCTGCCACAGTTCCTGGTTGCTGATTTTGTCTGGCCAGTGAATTCTGAGAATCCTTCTTAGACAGTTGTTGATGAAGGACTGGATTCTGGTCAGGTTTACGGCCGTTGTTCTCCATGTCTCGGCTCCATATAGCAGCACAGGTTTTACCATAGCGTTAAAAATCCTTACTTTTAACTTGCTGCCTAAGTTGTTAGAGACCCAAACATTCTTGAGTTGTTGGAAGGCTGCTCTTGCTTTTCCTATCCTTATTTTGACGTCCGCATCTGTACCACCTTGTTTATCTACCATGCTGCCAAGGTAAACAAAACTGTCCACCTCCTCAAGGGCTTCTCCTTCAAGCATAATGGGTGATGTACTGGTGGCATTAACCTTGAGGATTTTACTCTTCCCTTTGTGAATGTTGAGACCCATGCTAGCAGAAGTGGCTGCGACAATGTTTGTTTTCTCCTGCATCTGTTGTTGGGTATGTGCAAGAAGTGCAAGATCATCAGCAAAGTCAAGATCATCCAGTTGATCCCACAAGGTCCATTGGATGCCATTTCTTTTCTGCTGTGTAGATGTTTTCATCACCCAGTCAATGGCTAACAGGAAGAGGAATGGTGACAGCAAGCAACCTTGTCTCACACCAGTCTTCACCTGGAAAGCATCTGTCAACTGCTGGCCATGGATAACTCGGCTGTTTATCCCTTCGTACATGTTTCTGATTATATCAGTAATCTTCTGTGGCACCCCGTAATGCCTTAGCAATCTCCACAGGGTTTGCCTGTCAACACTGTTGAAGGCTTTTTCATAGTCAACAAAGTTGACATAGAGCGGCGAGTTCCACTCTAGTGACTGCTCTAGAATGATGCCCAGTGTCGCTATCTGGTCCGTGCAGGATCTGTTGGTGCGAAAGCCAGCTTGTTCGTCCCGCAACAGAGGGTCTACAGCGTTTTTCATCCTGTTAAGTAGTACACGGTTGAAAACCTTTCCTGGGATGGACAGCAGGGTGATCCCTCTGTAGTTCGAGCAGGAGCTTAAGTCTCCCTTCTTTGGGATCTTGATAAGGTATCCCTCTTTCCAATCTGAAGGAACTTGCTCCTCTTCCCATATCTTCATAAACAGAGGGTGTAGCATTTCCACACTGGTTTCCAGGTCCGCCTTCAGTGCCTCTGCTGGGATGCCATCAGGTCCCGCAGCCTTTCCATTTCTGAGTTGTTTAATGGCCCTGCTAATCTCTTCTTTGGTGGGACTATTACAGTCAATTAGCAGGTCATTATCGGCTGGTTGGATATCTGGTGGATTTCTTGGTTCAGGCCTGTTCAGGAGCTCTTCAAAGTGTTCCTTCCATCTCCCTCTCTGTTGCTCCTCACTTGGTATGGTGTTTCCCATTTTGT
>CAXITT010000723.1:274190-327698 GCA_964033795.1 Lymnaea stagnalis | reverse complement strand
CACCTACCCTCCAACCCCTATCCTCGTCCACCACCCCTCCAACACCAACCCACCACCCCTCCAACACCACCCCACCAACCCTCCAACACCAACCCACCAACCCTCCAACACCAACCCACCAACCCTCCAACACCAACCCACAAACACTCCAACACCAACCCACCAACTCTCCAACACCAACCCTGCAACACCTACCCTCCAACACCAACCCACCTACTCTCCAACACGAACCCTCCAACACCTACCTTCTAACACCAACCCTCCAACACAACCCTCCAACACCAACCCACCAACACCATCCCTACAACACCAACCCCCAAGTACCAACCCTCCAACACCAACCCTCCAGTACCAACCCTCCAGCATCAACCCTCCAACAACAACCCTGCAGTACCAACCCTCCAGTGCCAACCCTCCAACACACCAACCCTCCAACACCAACCCTCCACACAACCCATCAACACCAACCTCCCAGCACCAACCCTCCAACACCAATCCCCAAAAGTCAGTTTGTTTCTGTTTTCCAAGGGGGAAATGAATTAAATATGACTTGCTCAATAGCTGCGTGTTTTTGGTGTGGAGATTAATTGTGTGGCTTTTGCTATGTGCTTTGTATTTGTGGCGTACGGTACTTTGATGTGCATTAAAAAATAAAATGTATTTTTGAAGAGTAAAATGAAGGAAATATGAAACGTGTTTTTGCCATATGTTCAACCATTTACATATCCACATCTTAACAAATGATAACTGACGTAAAATTACATAAATGCAAATAAATTGCATATAAAGGATTTATGCAAAAAAAATATTTTTAGGGGCTTTTTATTTACAGAATGACTTGAATGACGAAGTATGCCCTAATCAACCTGGAGTCCAAGTCACCCAACGGGTGGTCCATGGGCGCCGCAGAAAACTTTCTGGGGGGGGGGGGCAAAAAATCGATTAACTTTCCAAGGGGGGGGGGGAAAAAAATGTTTAGTAATGTTTTAATNNATTTTTTGTCTATTTTTGTCTAATTTTTTTTTATCCAATCAATCCAGGGGGGGGGGGGTGGGCAAGTGCCCCCCTTGCCCCTACCTGCGGGCGCCCATGGGGTGGTCTAATATTATTCAAAAATGTAAAACTCAACATCCCCTGTTAAAACCTTTCGACAACACCTGATGTTAGGGTAAGATTCACATTCACGATCCACCTATTCACCTACATTTACAGGTGATATCTCTTCCTCGAGATGTAGGCTGAAAGACGTGGTTAGCCGATAGCGAAGTGCCTGGATGTAAACAGGGCACAGTTCAATTTGAGGTTCTTTAATCGAATCGCATTTCCCCTTGTCTGCAGGTAGGTAGCTGTTGGGCCCTGCACAGTGTCCTTCTGGCTGCGGGAAATTTCGAAACGTCAGAACAAAACAACCTGGTGGGCTGACAGATAAACAGCTTGTTACTTATTATAATACATTATGTGAACCCAGCGATGACTTTAAACTGATATTAGTCAAAATTTAATATAACTCATCCAAAAACGTGTAGTACCGTAGCTAGACTTTTTAACGCTCGGGCCGGTCATTAATTTTGACGCCCCTTACACACGAAAACCACAGAACACACAGGCCTTGGGAGCCATCAATCAATTTTCGCCAATTTTAACACCCCCCCCCACACACACACACACAAAAACCACCAAAAAAAACCCACCAAAAAATTAATAATAAAAAATATAAACATTAAATTATTATTATTATTTTTTTTTAACAAAATTAATTTTAAAAATAAACTAAATAAATTTAAAAGGGAATTAAAATAATTGTTACAAATGTGTAATACCAGTTAGAAACTGATCTCTGTCATGCTGTGAATGTAATACGTGTGTCTGAGTTGAACCTGTTTCATGTTCTTTTAACCGTGATCTATATCAAAATTAAAAATGCGAACGCTAACCATTGGGTGCTATTTACACAGGAAGACCACCCTTGGAGCATCCGTTGTACACTAATTACCAGCGTCAGCTCATTTATTTATTTTATTTTATTTTATTTTTTAACATTTCAGGAAGAGGGTTCCTATGTATTAAAAATTGAGGGTAAAAAAACCGAACTACAATTAAATTTATAATAATGAAAAAAACAAATGATTCCAATAAATTATCCTCGGTGTTTCTTGCCATCAGTCCTAATATATTGAAGATTTAAAATAAAGCCAAAGAGGAGAAGGTTGCCTTTATCTATTCTAATACGGTACTTAATAGCAATCTCTTTTCAAATAAACCAGTTATTATCAACGCTTTTCTATATTCTGCCCCATCCACTACGAATTATTTGACTTTCGCACGCCCTCCAGTCAGGGATGTCATTTCATTTAAAAATTTATTTTTAAAAAAAAGGGGGGGGGGGAGACGAAAACTCAGCTGGCTTGTTCATATCGTCTGCATATGCAAGCCAAGTCTGCCCGATGGGTGCAAATAATATATATTGTAAGCGAAGTTATGCCACTGAATAGAAAAGACATAATTAGAAATTAGGTTTTGCTGTATTTATTTATATTTATTACAGTGCAAGCGATAGTTTTGTCAACACAGCATAGTAAATGTACTACACGCACTTTCTAACACACAGGATATCGTCTTTCTTTCAAACGACCAAAATCATAAATCTTTAAATCGTCAATGTTCACAATTTTTACATCTTACTGTAGGCATGCAATTGCCAGCAAATCACTGGGTCGTGTGTCTCCACAATGACCAGCCCATCACTGGGTCTTGTGTCTCCACAATGAACAGCATATCACTGGGTCATGTGTCTCCACAATGACCAGCACATCACTGGGTCTTGTGTCTCCACAATGAACAGCATCTTACTGGGTCGTGTGTCTCCACAATGACCAGCACATCACTGGGTCGTGTGTCTCCACAATGACCAGCACATCACTGGGTCATGTGTCTCCACAATGACCACCTATCACTGGGTCACGTGTCTATCAGCACATCACTGGGTCGTGTGTCTCCACGTTGACCACCCCATCGCTGGGTCTTGTGTCTCCACAATAACCAGCACATCACTGGGTCACGTGTCTACCAGCACATCACTGGGTCTTATCTCCACAATGACCAGCACATCAGTGGGTCGTGTGTCTCCACAAAGAACATCACATCACTGGGTCACGTGTCTACCAGCACATCACTGGGTCACGTGTCTACAGCACATCACTGGGTCGTGTGTCTCCACAATGACTAGCACATCACTGGGTCGTGTGTCTCCACAATGAACACCACATCACTGGGTCGTGTGTCTCCACAATGACCAGCACATTACTGGGTCACGTGTCTACCAGCACATCACTGGGTCGTGTGTCGCCACAATGACCAGCACATCACTGGGTCAGGTGTCTACCAGCACATCACTGGGTCGTGTGTCTACCAGCATATCACTGGGTCGTGTGTCTCCACATCTATATCTGAGATGTTTTTTTACTCTTTTAGTGCAACTGTTTAAAACGCTCGTTTACAACTGATGTCAACGGCATTGTCAGGACAAATTCTATTACTGTCTAGAGCTCACTAAAACCACGTGGAAGACGACTCCGGCGTGTTCGAAGTTGATGAATGGTCAAAAATGATTCATAGTGTTTTCCTATTGATTTGATAAACGAGTTTGCAGAAGACAGCTGTCAGACGATCACCGTGTATCGGACACCTCGAAGGCTAGCTTGTGGTCAATGCATTCATCGTGTGATAATTTGTTTTCCAGAATTGCATTGTTGATATCAAATTGCCAGTGGCTGGGCATCCATCTTTTATGAAAGGTACCTTGAGGCTTTTCCCTAAACTGAACCATCTGAGAGTGAAGTGGATCCGATGACGAAACCCAGTTGTTCTGTGTGAGAAATATCTTTCGGTTCATCGACCATCACTGTCCAGTATGGTCCTACTGAACCAACCGTGTTCCTTCTAAGAGCGTTTGCCAACCAGTGTAAAATATCGTAAAATAAAATATCATTAGTATACTCTGCTGACATGTAGTGTCCAGAACTTTGTGTATGCAGTCGTTCTCGTAGTTTAGGAGAAAGCTAACTCCTCGTTTTGAGCAATGCGGCCAAATTTCCGTTGTCTGACGATTCTTTTATTTCGTCGTCGCCACAAGCCAACGCTTGACAGTGACGAGCTAGATATGAAGTCTCTGAAATTAGAAACTTTTCCTATTAGAGTATTCCTATCTTCCAGAGCATCTGACTTTCCTCTGAACTTTCAGATTAGCTTAACAGGCTCGGCCTTTCCTGTTGACACATTCCTTTCTTTCGTCCGTAACACTGATCCATCTTTATGCTTGTTACTGGACGCAGGTTGTGTCAACAATTCTTTCACATCTTTCCATTTTCTGAATCCCTATTTAAAAAAAAATAAAATAAATCTTCTACTTCTACAGTCCAAGATAATGATACCGAAGTACAATTTTTTCCCTACAAATTAAGGGGGTGAGGTGCAAATGCTCACCCTCAGCCCTACCCGAAATGACGCCCCTGCCTCCTGCCCTTTAACAAACTGTTTAAAATTTGCTAATTATATTGATACACACAGAGATCCATAGAATTTAGAAGCCAAACTTATAGCATAAAGTACAAAAAAGTACAAAATATATCCAAATCCTTTTAAAATTCAATGGCGACCTTGTTCTTATACTAGTTATACTCATTTTTCCTCGCACCCCGAAAAATCTTACCTCTAACCCCATAAACCCAAACCCCAACCACGGGATGCGAGCACCCCAGATCGGGTATCCCCCGCTGTAAACTGTCTATATAACATTCTCTGAAGGTATGTGAATATAACCAGATATCGTTTTAAACAGGCCATAAACAGATAGGACAGAGATAAACAAAGTAGTATCAATGCTAACGGAACACGGCCAGGCCTTGTAATAATATTTTAAAATAGATGGTAAATAGGGGCTCCCAAGGGCGGAGACAGAGGTTTAGTCATTTTACCAACGTCCTAAGCCTATAACTTTAACTTTTTTCCCATCAAAATGTACATACAATTTTTATTTTAATGTATAGAAATTTTGTATTACGTATTGCGTTCAATAAGATGTGCTCATTTACAGTAACTATTGGGCATCATCATTTGCCCTGTGTAGGACAACATTACAGCTTCTAACAGGTAGATGCAATATTTATATAGATAAATTAAAGTTTATAGAAGCAGAATTTTTTTTGCTATGTTCATCTGGCTTCAATGAATTCAACATGGGGAAACTCTTGCATACTCAACCGCGCAAAAAAATGTGCATGACAATATTTTTTTTTAAAGTACAAGGCCGAAAAAGAGGATATGCTGCTTTACACATTAACATTTTCTGATTTTAAAATTAAATAATACCCCATTACGTTTTGGTTTTCTGTCCTGGACACGCCAATGGCCTAAAAAATATTTTCTCCTGTTTATAATCTACCTCAATGGCCTAAAGATATATTCTCCCGTTTATAATCTATCGCTCACATCATTTGCAACGCTTTAGAATTTCGCAAATGATGCTAAAATGTGTGATTTAAACACGTCATATCAGGCCAGTTATTTCAAGAGAGCGCTTTAAGGAAAGAGAAGAAGAAAAAAAGGCGGGAAAGGTGCCAGATTTTTAATGAAGGGCTGGTTAAGGGATATTGCTCGTACCGGTACATATTTTTAAAAGTTGATTCCGAACTTTTTCCACCTTGGGGGGAGCTCTCCGTCGGTTTAAGTTTAAGCTCTCTGTGCCAAAGGCAAATCTAATGCTCAGTTCACACGTTAAATTTCTATTTTGAACGCACTATTTTGTTTTAAATTGAAGCAAATTCGTCGAAAATTTAATCGTGTGAAGTGAGCTTAACGCAGCCCTTGGGCGGAAAAAAAAAGTGTGTGTGGGGGGGGGGGGTCTCTTCTTATTTTAATATTTTCTTTAGACCATTTTCACTGAAACTTTTTTTTTCCCCCCCCCCTTTAAAATTAAGCCTTGAAACTGACCTAACTGACCGGTATGCCACTAAGGCCTTTGTCTAACACTACTAACAGTTCCAGAGACATATTCAGAGCACTCTTCTTTCCGTGAAAAAATCTCGTGAATGACACTTATGTGTTTACGATAAATAAATAAATACATTCAACAAATAAACGCACGTAAATTACGTGCGTTTATTTGTTGAATGTATTTATTTATTATGGGGGTGGGGGTGGGTCAGCATTGCGATTGCGTTAAAATTCTTAAGTTGTTGAATCTAAATCCTAGCTAAAGTAGAAATTTACGGGGGTGAGGGTGGGAGGGGGGGGGGGGGGGGGGGGGGGGGGGGGAGAATACGACAATAAATTTGACACCGAAATCCGTGTCTTGATATTGTGCAATCTGGTCCCTGAAGTACGGTACACGCAGAGGGAGAAATTTCATTCTATACATGAAAATATGCGGGCAGATTTTATGGACAGCTTAAATGGAAACACGTTTCAGTGATTGTACTGCTGGGCTGGGCTTGTTTTGGGGTGTTTTTTGTTTTGTTTTTTAAATGTACCGGCATAAATACACCGTATGTTTTTTCTCTATGTAAAATATTTGAAACTATTTTGATGTCTAATAATAATAATAATATGTAGTTGCTTGTTTTGTATCGTCTACAATTTTTTCGATACTCTGTCTTAATGAACATGATCTTTTCGATACTCAATCTGTCTTAATGAACATGATCTATTCGATACTCAGTCTGTCTTAATGAACATGATCTATTCGATACTCAGTCGTCAGTCTGTCTTAATGAACATGATCTATTCGATACTCAGTCTGTCTTAATGAACATGATCTATTCGATACTCAGTCCGTCTTAACGAACACGAACTCTTCGATACTCACGCTGTCTAAATGAACACAATCTATTCGATACTCATACCTCACAAGGTTTCATCTAGTTATAAAATGTTTCAATGTTATATTTTAACGGTATAACATTTTATCCTTCTGGTTCTCGTAATTCCTTAAAAATAATCTGCGTTATTTTTATTATTATTTTTTTTCCGGAATGCTTCTCACCTGGAGAAGGCGGCTGAAACTGAAAATATATTTTGTAACTCAAACCCTACCTCGCTCACCTGCGTTTCTTGCAAAACTCCATGCATCCCCCCCCCCTCACACACACTTTTCCTATCCGTGCTTACCCAACCCCACGTCCCTCCCCACAAACTAAAACAGTAGGTCTAATTTAAGACCCGGTAGACAGCTCAACGAAACGGAAACAAGTAAACGGGCTCGATTTCTTTAAGACAACACAGATACTTCAGAACTGCAATGTACAGCAAAATAGAAGCTGTTGTTCCCCGGCGACTTAGCGTTTTACAACAAAATAGAAGCTGTTGTTCCCCGGCGACTTAGCGTTTTACAACAAAATAGAAGCTGTTGTTCCCCGGCGATTTAGCGTTTTACACAAAAAAATTTGCTGATGAGCACTTGCGAGGTGTTGAGACATAGTTGTTTTAGTGAAGCTGGAAAAAATGTTATGGTGTTTCCGTCATACACACTAATACACTAATACACCAACGGCTGGTGGTTGATCACATAATGTGGGAGGAAATAAAGGGAAACAAATTAAGCTTGCAAAATTTACGAATCTGATTAGTACTAGTAGAGTTTAGTAGGGTTTGAATTACGCAAAGAAAGTTTGTGCAGATGTTTTTTAAAATATATTAAAATTGCATACCGGTATATGAGTGAGCTAGAGAGCAGAAATATGTTTTCTTCATCAGCTGTTTAGCCTCATTGCTACAGTAAAGTTCTACGTGTCCGAAAGCTCCTAGATGGCAGTGCCGTCGGCATGTCACACTGGGCAGTTGCCCAGGCCACGCGTCTATAGGCCATTTTGCCGCCTCATGGACCCCACCCCGGTGTCATTCAGGACCTTCAGGATTTCTGCACACCGTATTCTCCAATCAAAGGAACTGTACCGACAAGTTTCATCTTTAATTTTAAAAAAGCACTCAGGACTTGGGGGCCTCTGGCCATTGCTCTATCCACGTTACTGGGTAGTCCCTTAACTTTAAAAAAAAGAACATAATAGGAGCGCAGCAAGCTTGAACTCAACTCACAGACACCTGTATTGTTCAAACATTTTAAACGGGAAGGCTTAAGGTAGTTGAGGGAAAATAATTCTTATGGTGTATGGTGGAACTATTTCTCGCTTTTCCCCTAAAAATAAAAAATAAAACTAAAACCTGAAATTGAAACTGGTTACCAGTATGTGATATTGGCATTGACCCACACAAATGTTAATCCTAAGTGAATGTGTATGCATAACACTTGTTAATTAATAATTTTAAAAAAGGGTTTTTAGGCGTAGGATTTGTGGAGTAGGCCTGCCATTGTGGATTAGGCCTGCCATTGTGGAGTAGGCCTGCCATTGTGGATTAGGCCTGCCATTGTGGATTAGGCCTGCCATTGTGGATTAGGCCTGCCATTGTGAAGTAGGCCTGCCATTGTGAATTAGGCCTGCCATTGTGAAGTAGGCCTGCCATTGTGGATTAGGTCTGCCATTGGGGAGTAGGCCTGCCATTGTGGATGTGCGTGCCATTGTGGTGTAGGCCTGCCATTGTGGAGTAGGCTGATCATTGTGGATTAGTTCTGCCATTGTGGATTAAGCCTGCGATTGAGGAGTAGGCCTGTCATTGTGGAATAGATCTGCCATAAGGGATTAGGCCTACCATTGTGGATTAGGCCTGTCATTTTGGATTAGGTCTGCCATTGCGGATTAGGTCTACCATTGTGGATTAGGCTGACCATTGTGAATTAGGTCTGCCATTGTGGATTAAGCCTGCCATAGAGAAGTAGGCCTGTCATTGTGGATTAGATCTGCCATAAGGGATTAGGCCTACCATTGTGGATTGGTCTGCCATTGTGGAGTAGGCTGACCATTGTGGATTGGGCCTGCCATTGTGCAGTAGGCCTGCCATTGTGGATTAGGTCTGCCATAGTGGATTAAGCCTGCCATTCATTGAGGAGTAGGCCTATCATTGTGGATTAGATCAGCCATTGTGGATTAGGCCTACCATTGGAGAGTAGGCCTGCCATTGTGGAGTAGGCATGCCATTGTGGAGTAGACCTGCCATTTTGGAGTAGGCCTGCCATTGTGGAGTAGACATGTCATTGTGGAGTAGGCATGCCATTGTGGAGTAGGCATGCCATTGTGGAGTAGGCCTGCCATTGTGGAGTAGGCATGCCATTGTGGAGTAGGCATGCCATTGTGGAGTAGGCCTGCCATTGTGGAGTAGGCATGCCATTGTGGAGTAGACATGCCATTGTGGAGTAGGCCTGCCATTGTGGAGTAGGCATGCCATTGTGGAGTAGGCATGCCATTGTGGAGTAGGCATGCCATTGTGGAGTAGGCATGCCATTGTGGAGTAGGCATGCCATTGTGGAGTAGGCATGCCATTGTGGAGTAGGCATGCCATTGTGCATTAACTACCGGTAGTTTGATATATTTTACTCTCCGGCTCTGATAAGAATGTGAAAAACACAAAACTTCTCGTCTTAATCATACTTTACTTTCAATGTAAATTTCATTGGAATCACCGAAACTGAAATAAAGGATGCAATACTTACTTGTAAACACAAATACCCCCACCCCAACCATGGGCGCCCGCAGAAAACTTTCTGGGGGGTGGGGGGCAAAAAAATCGATTAACTTTCCAGGGGGGGGGCAACATTTTTTTTAGTAATGTTTTAATGTAGTTTTAATTTACTGTAGCGTATTTGTATGGTGAACGAACGGACAGGACGCCGGCTTAGTTACTTTCTCTTTATTTTCTCTTTACTTTAATACATTTTTTGTATATAATTTTTTTATCCAATCAATCCAGGGGGGGGGGGCGGCAAGTGGCCCCCTTGGCCCCCCCTGCGGGCGCCCATGACCCCAACCACAGTTGATTAAACTACTACTCATGCAGACTAAGCTACCCGGTACCGGTATTTTAAAAAAAATAAACAGTGTCAGCAGGAGAGAACGGACCCACTGGTCTTAAATGGCCCAGGACCCGGGCTCAAACTCAAAAGGTCGCAATGTTGTCATATTTGGCTATGAGGACCCCTTTGTTGGCATTGCGTCAGGCCACACACAATGCCTTTATCTGGAACTGGAACACACAATGCCTTTATCTGGAACTAATCAGGCCTTACAAATAAAGTATCTCTCTTGATCTAAAGGCCTTTATCTAAATTTATATGCAAAGGGGGGAAAAGAAATTAATATAATATAAATGCTTATTCAGCGCGGTGAGCCCAGCCCTAGGCCGGGGTACCGCGCTATATAAGACCACTTATTATTATTATTATTATTATTATTCACCGTTACTGAAGCTCCATTGAAACCCCAGGGCCAACAAATCCTCGTTTAAGAATCACCGGCAGCCACACGCCACTTACGCACAAGTACAAATAACAAACACGGGTAACCGAACAGTTAAGACTTTAATCCAACTGAATTACCCGTGCTACTATTCCTGTAGTCTGTGCAATACAATTGTTTATGTGGAGTGGGCGCCCGTGGCCCTTGCTATACCTGGCCAGCACGCGATGGTTAACAACAGTCGCGTGTGACCTTCATGCGCACGCGAACAAAGTTTGGTGATGACCTTCCGAGTGAGTCGCTTGAAGTCTGCGAGCAGCTGTTTCACTGGGGTGGGGTGAACGGGAGATTCAAAGAAGGAGGCGAGGGGAGATAAGTAAAGGAAGAAGAAGGTGATTGAGATAAGGGAGAAAGATAGAGTAGAGAGAGAGAGAGAGGGGGGGGGGGGAAAGAGATTTGAAGAGATAGCGAAATCGAGAGGGAAAGAGTTGTCGAGGGAAAGTAGTGGCGTAGGAAGTTGGGACAGGATTTGCGATATGTCAGAGTTTTGTTTTTTTTAATTGTTAAGAAATCGATCCTTGCCGGGGGGGTGGGGGAAAGAGATTTGAAGAGTTAGCGAAATCGAGAGTGAAAGAGTTGTCGAGGGAAAGTAGTGGCGTAGGAAGTGGGAGGGGGGGGATGTCCACCCTGTGCGGCAATATTTGTTCTTTTAATGGAGGGGCGATATCATCGGCCAACTGCAGAGGATTATTTTTTTTCAGTGAAGGGGCAGCAAAATTGAAAGCTCACCCCTTACGTTAGCGGTACCTACTAAATGTTACACTTTTCAAGTGACCCATGAAAAGCTGGTAAAAGTAAAAGGATTAATGGGGGAAAGACTGAGAGAAAATTGAAAAAAAAAAATAATAAAAAAAAGTAATAAATAATAGCATTAACATAATATCCATATGGAGAAAAAAAAAGGTGGGCTGATGATAATATATAGATGTGTGAGTGAATGATATAATAATGTGGGCCTGAAGGATGGGTGGGTGGCGGAAAATGTTTTATTGGAAGGAAACTATATATTTATTTTGATAGGGAGGAAGTGACACAAATATAATTAATTAGACGTGGAGATCCACACTATGGGACAAAAATAGACGTGATATGGATCAAGAATGTATCCAGCGAGTAAACCAATTGATTCTGCGAAGAACGGGGTGGGGTGAGTAGATAAGATTATCGTATCAAAAAGCTTCCCCAAACGCCACTTTATAAGATAAGTGAATTTGAATATCGATTGAGAATTTGTACAGAAATTCAGGTGGCAGGATTTACAAAGATACCAGGTAAAAAGCTAAGAGTGGGAACAGAGAATAGAATACACAGATAATTAGAATATTAAAATTAAAGATAAATTATTATAAATACGGTATTTAAGTGCGTTACCGTACCGATAAGTAAGGATTTATCTTTATTTTAAAAAAAAGACATTGATAACGGATTATTTTGAAAAGTCATCCCAAATTAAGTTTTAGTAGGGTAGCGTATTATTTTTTCTTCGGTCTGTTGAACTCCTTAATTAAAATACGTATATCACATTAGGAAATGGCATCGGCGGGCCGTCGAGCTTTAAAGCTCTTTATGCCCTCCCCAAAGCTAACCACAACCCCCCCCCCCCCCCCCCCCCCCCCCATTCCTTTGCCAGGACAGCCCCCACCCGAGTCCGCTCGATCGGGTTCCGCTGCACAGTGCACACGATCGACTTTCCTTAGTTTGCGAAGTAGCTGGGACGCAACGGTTGCTTTGGGGACAAAAAAAAAGGGTAGCTTTCTCGGTAAATAGAATCATCGGCTAGAGGCTTCCACCTCAGCCTCTCTCGCCTCATATCCATTGACGGCAACTTGAAAACATGTCCAATGAGACGGACGATTCTCGTTGTTTTTCATTTTCACAGTGCTACAGCCTCCATGCGCGAACCCCCAACTGGTGTAAACATCATCAGTGGCGCTACAATGCTAGTAGCAATGCTACAGCCTCCATGCGCGAACCCCCCAACTGGTGTAAACATCGTCAATCCATCTCAAAATTGGAGGACCCGTGAGCCATTGCCCCTAGGCTTCTTCGGCATATCACGTTTGCTGCTCTACAATCCGGCATCCTTTCAATTTGAGTTACTTTCAATATATCCAGCGCAGTTCTGCATTTTTTCAATTACCGGGTTTGTACGGATTATCCAGATATCATTTTCTGTCCCTGGGGATTTGGAGACAGTCTGATGATTTGTAATTATATTTCTTGTGTTTATTGTAATTGTATTATTACTAAATTAAATCTTACTAATTGTAATTGGCAACTGTTTCTGCGTGTCGTAACTTTATTAATGTATTTCTCTACTCTATGGTATGCACTCTTTGTTGTAAGTTGTACACTGTGAACGAGCCATAACTTAAAACAAGAGATTAATTTCTCACAATAGAAGCCAGTGCGTAACACCTCCCCCACGCATTGAACAGGTTGTCTGCTTTCTAGCGTAAGAACATTTCGTGCCAAAATCGGTCTCGTCGGCCATCTGCGAACCCACAGACAAGTTCACAGCTAGCATTTTTTTTTTTTTTTTTTTTTTTTTTTTGGTGCGTGTTTTTTTTTTTTTTTTTTTTTTTTTTGCGTGCAGCTGTTCATTTTTATTGTAAAAATGTATCCTTAAAAGTAGGGATCGAATTCAAAGGGATAGTCTCTTTTAAAGAAATAAATCTTGTTTTTTTCTTAAAATTTAACAGTATTTTAATAATTTATCAAACAATATATGTCACAAAATATTAATGCTTATGCACTTATGCTTGCTTTCTTTTCATACCGCCATCTTTCCAAAGTTTTACATTATAATGGTGTGTACTAAATTAAACATGACATTTGTTTCTTTATGAATTAATTTAACATGATGTATAAATGAATTAGAAAGATAAACAAATTATTTGATTTTATTATTTTGTCATTATATTTTATTAAATTATGTTTTGTATTTTAAATCTAAAAAGTGTTTCTAATGTAATATTTAGATGAGGAAACCGATTTACAAAATCCATATAAATTTAAAAAATAGTAGTCGTCTAAAAATCCTCTGCTACGACTCACAATTATTTAAAAAGCATGGGTTCGTAAAAATGAAAAGTTAATTATTCCTATGAACGGTTGCCAAAGCTACCGTGGTAGCTTTATTTTCAATTTCATGTTCCGGTACCATTATAATAATAATAAGAGGTCTTATATAGCGCGGTACCCCAGCACTAAGGGCTCACCGCGCTGTACATAATTTTTTTTTTATCCAAAGAGACATAATCATGACATTACATTAAAATACATTTATGAAATAAATACTTATACTTACCGCAGTACCTAAAATCCCACAGGATTTATTAAGGGGTGATAATCACCTAATTATCTAATAATTTGGTTTTAAATTCATAGTTTCCCTTTGTTGTCTGATGAGTGTCTTCTCGAAACTTGATTTCATTGGATTTTCATTAGTTTACCATTTTTTATTAAATTAAATTTGCAATAAATAGCTTGACTTGTAATAATTGAATTTCCTGAGCGTTTGATTTAACTTAGAATTTTAAATTCAATTGTCCTTTGTTATTTTGAGTGGTTCTCATTGTGTCCATATGGTTGGGGGGAGAGTGTAAGTTTTTGCTTCTTTTGAATACCGTACTTGTTTTTGTAGTAGTAGTAGTAGTAATACCGGTATTTATTTCAAATAATATTCTTGGATAATTTTATTTAAGTTGAATGAGTTGGTTTAAGTGGGTCATTAGTATCTTTGATGGCATGTGGTCTTTTGTGGTTTTTGAGTGATTCTCAACATTGTTACAACATATACTACCGTATATATATATATATATACAACAAAGGTGTCATAGTTTACATAGGTTTTTATTTTACATTATATTTCCGAGACAATCTCGTCATGTACATTATAAATATTAACAAGCCCCCTTGCAAATGGTATAAAGTCCGTTTTTTCAACAAACAAAAAAACAATGAGTTAGTGCCCTTTTCTTAATCTATTGCCTTAAACTTAAATACCTACACATTTTGAATCCCTCATCTTAACTTTCAGTGAAAAGGTTCTAAATGCCTTTATTTTAACATTTAAATTCAAGTAGAAAATGTACAGCAAAAACGAAAAAGATGTATCTGTCACCAGAAATCAAAAGCATAAAGCATCTTTGGTGAATGTTTTCAGCAACTCAAAAGTGATTATAATGGAAGTGTTACTCGGAGAGGATATTTAAAAAAAAAAAAAAGCATTTAATGGTAGATCAATTAATTTAAAAAAAAAGAGCAAATATTTTTTATGAAATGTTAAATGAAAAGCGCCAAGGGCTCCAAATTTTTTGTAAAAACGAAAAAGAGGTATCTGTCACAAGAAATCAAAAGCAAAAAGAATCTTTGGTGAATGTTTTCAGCAACTCAAAAGTGATTATAATGGAAGTGTTACTCGGAGAGGATATTTAAAAAAAAAAAAAGCAGCATTTAATGGTAGATCAATTAATTCAAAAAAAGAGAGCAAATGTTTTTTATGAACTGTTAAATGAAAAGCGCCAAGGGCTCCAAATTTTTTGCTTTGACCATCAGCAAAATCAAGTTTTGCCCAAAGTACCAGACAAAAAGGCCTACTATAAGTAGACTACTTTATTTTTACAATTTTACGGTTGTCAAGTGTAGACCTGACGGTTGTAAAGTGTAGACCTGACGGTTGAAAAGTGTAGACCTGAAGGTTGTAAAGTGTAGACCTTACGGATTATTAAAACCCGAGAAGGTGGAAAATTATACGTGGACAGAAAATGAACACAAGAAAAATAGCTCATCATGTTCTAGTGTATCTAGTGCTGTTTTTAACACCCTTGTGGAGGGAATAGACACAATTCGTCTGGTCAGTGATGCATGTGGAGGCCAGAATAAGAAAAGTGCCCTCATTTACATGGCCAGTCATTGGCTCACACAATATGCACCCCCTTCATGTAAAAATCTGTTGAGCTGCTCTGTAAGAGGTCATACATTTTTGCCATTGTCTTTGGTACAATTGAAAAAAGATTGAACGCATCTATACAACTAAAGAATACACTGATGTGCTGATGTGTATAGTCGACATGGAACTGTAAAAACTTCCCCTAAGGATTGGACCATGTTCGACTTCAAGTCCCATGTCAGATGCAACTTTTAAAAAGCCACTGCCTATAAAAATCCAAGAGAACAAAAGGTTCTTTATTACTCGTGGCCCAAAGCACATTCCTCGTGTCCAGGCAGAGCCCAACTTTAGAAATTATATCAACACTCCTCAAGTTATAACTAAAAAAGACCAACATTTTAATAAATTTCCCTAAAAAATTCCATCTGCTGTACCTGTAGCTGAAGCAAAGAGAAATAATATTAAAAACCTTTTACGGGAACATGCAGAGGCAGAATGGGAGCTTGACCCACGATTTGAATTTCTATCAGCAGTTGAAATGAAAACACTGACCCTGGTTCTCCAGATAAAGAGGGCAGTGAAGAACAGTGTGATTGCCTTGATGAGGACAATGTATCAGATTTAACATTGTACCAGCCAATTTTTTATCTCCCCAAAACTTAAACATTACTAAAATTTAAAAAATTGATCTTTTGAAAATTTTAAAATATTTTTCTACTGTTGTTTTGTTTGTATTTGTAAGTTATTTTATGATTTCCAATGGTGGTAAAAATTTGGGCACTGAAGACTTGGAACTGAATAGTGTCTGTTTTAGTGTTTATTAAAAGAAAAGCTGATCAAATGTACATGATTTACATGGATTTATAAAATTTAAGCAAGAATAATAATTATTTTATAATATACTTCTTTATTTTATAAAAAAGACTGTTATAATGATATAAAAAATTTTATATCATAACTATTATAACAAAAAAAAATGTACACTGGCAAAAAGTACTAACTCATATATTATTTAATAAAGGCTACTAACAAATCCTGTAGTTTTTTTTTTACATGTAAGAGATAATGTCTAAGACATTGCTAGTTAAGTAAACAAATATAAAAATAGCCAGTTGTAACATTGCCTGTGACAAAAATAGCCAGTTGTAACATTGCCTGTGACAAAAATAGCCAGTTGTAACATTGCCTGCGTGATAAAATATAAACGACTGTATTGTGTTTTTGCACTGATGATCCCGTGTTTTAAATTTTAAACCTATGTTTTTCCCGCCCCCCAGCCTTCCCGACAGAAATCACATGCGGAGCAGCTTTCTCTAAGTCTAAGAGGGTGGTCCTCCCGGAATTAGATTTGGGAGGAGTAAAAAGAGGCTGGATGGTTCCAATTTTCAGGAATGGTTTGGAACTGTGACCAGGTGAAAAACTGGTCGTAAGGTCATTGTAAGGTCATTCCCCCATCTGAGTGCTGCTGTAACAGAGAAGAGTGAAGAACTAAATATTGCCTTCGTCCTGCTTCCACCGAACTGGACAGACAAGTGCCAACCACTGGATGTGTCTCTTTGCTACTCTTAAAAAGTAGTGGAGAAAGCTTTTGGAGAGTCATACAAGCAAAAACACCCATCATCCATCATCACTGGATAAAAAATTATTCCCAGCAATGTTCAACAGATTAATTGAAGGTATGGGGCTGAGATCCGCCTCAAATTTAATTTCTGGATTACCTGCAGGCATTTAAGTACTTGCCTAATATTCACATTGGAACTGCTAAGAGGCTAAAAGCACAAGTCGGTCCCACCAGGCAAGTCTGTGCAGAGGAGCTTCAGTCCTCACCTCTACAAGAACCTTCTGAAATGTTGCAGCAGCATTCAGCTTCACAACATACTGCTGGGACAAAACATTCCTCTTAATCGGAGCGTGATGAAAACATTAACTCGGGTGAATCCATTTTTTTAGTCTGGTAAAAATGATGAGTGCCCCTCCCCCCCCAGGAAAACATCAAGAAATGTTTTTGATGTAAAATTTTGATAGTTAATAAATTGGAATGATCAATATGTATGAAAAAATCGACATATTGGTTGATATTTATAATGTGTTACATGTGTTGTGCTGTATTTTATCACCTTAATCCACAACAAATAGTACAGTACTGTTATTAACAGTGTTAAGTTTAAGCAGATTTTGTTGAATGGCCACCCAAAAGGAATATTTCATGATTTCATGGAAGGATCGAATTTGGCAGTGAGTTTTGGAATAATCTGAAACAAAAAATTTTCATCCCTGTTGTCTCTGACCAAAATATTTTGAGATGTGAACATTTTGTCTTTTCTAAATCCCAGCATGTATACTAATTTGTACTTCATCAATGGCATTTAAACTTACACGTGTTTGAAGAATCAAACAAAATTCTGTAGTTATTCATGAAAATAAGATTTATTATGATTCATTAAAATTCTAATGATGAAACAAGTGCAGTTTTACATTTATAACACCAAGTTGTGAAGATGACACCAATAGTTAGACAACATTCATATGTTGTGGAGAGGCCAATAGACCTCTGGGTAGCTGACCTAGATGGTAAAGGAGTGGGGGGAATCCAACAGTATGAAGACTGACCACCTGTCGTAGTATTGTAGCACGACTATGACAACGTGACGGTGACAACTGGCATTGGAATTTCAGTATCCATCATTCTATCTTTCGACCAGCCCGATCAAGGCTTTGGAATGCAAGGGTTTAGGCGGAGGGAAGCGTTAGGTAAATTATAGTACCGGTACCAGGGTGTAGAACACAGTAGAGAGAGACGAGCTGTGACAGTCAAACGAGAGATAGGGGATAAATAAAAGTGAAAGGATAAAACCATCGACGTGTTACCTGATTGTTGCAGTGCGGGTGACAGAGTGAACGAGGTTATCTTCCAGATATAAAGTAGTTAAAGTGCTGATCAGACACATGATTTTACTTTGCATGGCAGTGAAAACGTCTTTAATACAGCATCTTGAGTTACCAATAACGTTATATTCTTTAACTTTGTCTCAATCTTTTGTTGTCACCGTCTGTCTGCCTCTCTCTCTCACATAAGCCTGTGAATAGATTTAATATATTAATTTTTTAATCTAATAATTGTCCTTGTATTTCATAAAAATGATGAAAAGAAAAAATTGAAACATTAAAACTGTAATTATTTATGCATGGTACAGGTGATTAAATGAATTTGAATAGGATAATTCTACCCAGGAATTTTACTTAGGAGGCTCAAATTATAAGTTATAAGCCGAGTACCCACAGACTTTTGAACATTGCCATTCCTTATGGTATAAATTATAAGACTCCTAGTCTGGGAAAAAACAGTTCTTTTACCTTTAGTGGGGAAAAACTGAGTTGTTTTACCTTTAGTTATATGTACAGTAGAATTTTCCTCATCTAAGTCTAAGCACGGGGTTGTATTGTGGTTGCAGCTGGCTTGTGCTTGTTCACCAACTACTGCTGGCCTTGTGGTTGTTCACCAACTACTGCTGGCTTTGTGGTTGTTCACCAACTACTGCTGGCTTTGTGGTTGTTCACTGGCAGATTTGTGTGTAGTGTAAATAAAACAATATAGGTTAAGCTTTAATTATGCTTAAATAGAATACAGCACTGGTTCCCACTGGTTTTCATTTCTTTCTTTTTATTGTTGTTGAATAAGTCAATAAGATTTACACAAGGGACACACTTGATTATGGCATACTATCTGTAATTAATAACCTCTGAAAATTAAATTGTTAATTTAAAAATTAAATCAAGCTGCCTACCTGTGTACGGTACCAGTAAAATGGAGCACCTCAAAAGTCTGGAAAGGGAAACAGTATTTTACAATAACAAATCTCTATTCCCCGCCTAAACTCACCATTGACCTAAACATAGATAAAAAAAAGATTCAAAAGGACGCTCATCGGAGGTGACTTGAATGCCCACTCACTCAGGGAAAGCGGTAAATGTGCAATGACACAAACCTTACAAGGCTACAAGATAAAACATCGCCCCCAAATGGTTATGGAACCTCCTAAAAAAAATGTCAGGAACAGGGGGAAAACAAATCAAGTCCAATACGCAACGAAAATGACAAAACGATAACAGTCGACTTAAAAGATTGCCACTGCCTTAAGAAAAAGTGTACCAGTGCGGGACAGGCACTGAACAATGAGAGAAAAGTGGGGGAATCCAGTATTGTAATAATGGACGAGAATAATGTCCTCCCCTATCACTGTAAGAGAATAGGATAATGCCATATCCAAATGCAAAACGGGAAGATGACATAACAGATATGCTGGTTCACCTAGGGCAAAAAGCCAAAATTGTCCTCAGATTCATAAACAACACTTGGACGTCAAGGAAGACAACCGGAATGCTGGAGATGCGCCACAATCACTGAAAGCAGGGAAAAGGGCCGACGACCCAGAGACCTTATAGACCAATATCCATAACGACCTGCATCAGCAAAGTGGTGGAATGCATAGTGCAGAACAGATTGTACTGGCTCCAAGAAACTAATCCACCCAAAACGGGCTATATAGACCAGGCAGTAATAAACGGATTCCAGAAAAAGGAGAGCACAATTGCCGTGTTTTTGGACTTGACAGGCATATGACAGTGTCTGGAAAAAAGGCCTCCTACTAAATCTACAATGCCTAGGTGTAACAGGGAGGATGTACCTTCTGATTCAGACAGATGAGGACCAAATACGGCAGTCTAGTGACCCAGTAACCCAACTAGAAGAGTCTGCCCTCAGCTGTATACTGATCACAAAAAGCATTGTTTGCGGATGACACAGTGCTCTGAAGAATGGGAGATAAATGCAATAGAGATGGCACGACTCCTCCAAAGAGACAAGTTGGCAAAGTTAACACGGCAAAGTTCACACACAAGTGGAAAATAATAGTCAATATTTCTAAAAAGGAAAGAAAAATTCTAATAGTCGTCATCATAATAAGTCCTACTTGGGCCTTCATACTCTGGCCAGTCTTCGTCTGTCACTAAAGAAACAAAATGTTTAATTAAGTAGCGTTTGATTAAATTAATGTCATATTTCCCCGAATTGAAGCCTATAACTGGTAGTTGCTCCTCTACCCCATCAGCCTGTTCACGAACATTATGAAACTGCCATGTCAAAATTTTGAATGCTCCATCGCTAGTCACTAATTCTTGGGGATCCCCATTAGAAGGTGACCAGACATATGCGCACAAGACAATTGCGCACACGACAAACGCGCACAGACAATCCCGCAATGACCCAAATGTGTACAGGACAAACGCGAACACCGACAGTTGCGCACACGGACAATGGCGCACACCGACAAATGCGGACACCGACAATCGCCCACAGTGACAAATGCGAACGGCTATATAAGCGCACACCGACAAAAGCGCAAACTGACAATGAAGCTATAATTAAAACAAAAAAAACATGTTTAAATATAATTTAGTTCAAATAGTTTTCAGTACCAGAAAGGAAGGCAAAGTATGGAGGAAAAAAGGAACAAAATGGACAACAAAAGAAATTGAATTTAAAATAATTCAGAAAAAATATTAAATGTCGAAATAATTTTTTCACTATGAGAGTGGAAGATATAAAACTAACTGAACCGTGGCTAACTGGTTTTAACTGCTTTCAATTTCATTCAATCATTGCCATTTATACACATCTTCATTCAAAACCTTAGCGATTATTGAATCTTAAGACAAAAACTCGTTATTTGAGGAAGAGAATGGAAGGTTAGTATAATAATGTTAGTATAACAGTGGTAAACTGTAAAAATATAAATATTTAGCTATATAAAATATTAATATCACTTAAACAAGCCACGATGATGCACTTAGTACTTTAGTTTAGATTTTACTTTATATTTATTCAAAATCGCGTTTCAAGTGGTTGATTGAGAACGTTTTCTAAGACTAAGAAAATACTATGACATGAAGTGAATTATTTTACATCTTAATTATTTTAAAAAATTGTAAATGGGTTGCCATTTGCGGTTTGCGATATCTGACATCATTCCTCATTGATCATTGCGTTAGCCAATGCAGGATAGTTCAGTATAGTATTATTCTTTTATTACTTTTATTATTATGTATACTAATGACTAGTGAGTCTAAGTCTAATTTAGTTAATTTAGTCTAATGCAATGCTTGACAATGCTATTTTAATAATTTCACTATTTTGCATAGGCAACAATTGGCAATATAATCAATAATAAGCCTATTTCATAATTCATAATCATAATATTAAAAATTAAGTCAAGTCATTTACTATGATATAAATTTAATTTAAGACTAATGCTAAAATAATTTAAATAATATTATTATTAATAATAAATACTATAAGTATTATATTAGGTTTTGATTTCAACTTTTAAAACCTAAAAATAAAATAATATTTTTTATTGAGAAATTGACTAATTAAATTAAATTACATATAAATTACAGTACAATATAAGATTAAAATTAAAACTATTTAAAATACTTTTACATACTTATTTTAAAAAATATAGGTACTAGATGTAAAAAAATATAAAAATTATAATTATAGTTAGAAGAAATAGAATGACTATGACTTATTAGTCATTAGTGTAAAATAATTTTGGACCAGGATTCGGAGGATTGCCTATTATTTTAAATATTTAAAAAACAACTATACTATACAGTTAACACTGTTAACAGATTATTGTTTTTATATTTTTTAAATTCACGCCATGACTATATCAATAGTTCAATATCTAATGTAAGTCTCAGCCTAACTAACTTATATTTAGAGGTTTAGAGCTGCACCAAGTTATAATTTTATATAATATTTAGTTCCTTGGTAACTTAAAAGTAAAATTTTGTTAAAAAATGTTTAGAATTAACGAATTTTTAGAATTAAAACGAATTCTGAATATAAATTAGCTTATCTCTTATCAACAATACTATAAACTTAAATACTTTTGCATCTCTGGTACCATACATCATTGGATCCAAGACTTCCTTTTTTGAAGAACGCAAACTGTAATAATTGTAATTATTAAAAAATCTACATAAGCAACAATAATGGTTAGCTCAGGAGTTCCACAATGACATTTTCTAGGCTGCCTACCAGTGTTCCTTTTAATTTTAAATAATAAAACCTAGACAAACACTAGAGGAAAGAACACAAAATAAAGTATTAATATGGCATAAAACAATCAATTCTAGCTTGGAAATACAACACAAACATATTTAATTAATACAATCCTCAAATAGATGAAAACATTTCTGATTCTGTATGTAAGATCAAACAAATAAAAATTCTTGTTCTTTCTGTATATCATTCCGATGTGGAATGAGTTACCTGATCAAACCAGGAAAACCAATTCTAATAAAAATATAAGACTAGATATAAACCATAGAGAAGCGTTGGACGTCAGTATCTTCTGTATAGAAGGAGTGTGTTAAAAATAAGATAATAGGAATGTTAGTTTTTATGTTAATTATTAGCAACAATATCTTATCATTAACATAAAAACTAATAATTTTCATTTAATAGTCCCAACAATGGAATTTTCAAGAAGTCAAGGTGGCAATGAGGTTATAAGCTACCAAGGCTTTGAGTATCTTTATTTCCGGAATAACAATGGGGTTCTAACTTGGCGGTGCAGACAGAATCGAGCAATGAAGTGTCATGCTAATATAAAGACAAACAACAACACCATAGTGAGACCCCCAACGGACCATTGTCATGATGCCTGCCCTCAAAAAGTGGAAGCCAACATTGCAAGAAGCTTGATGAAGCAATCCATGAAGTCTGCAGTAAGTGCTACTCCTCGAAATGTCATGGGGAGTGTACTGTCGCATGTAAGCAGCGATGTCTTGGCACACATACCAAAACAATCATCTCTATCAAGAACTCTGTTACGTCACAGAAAAGATGGTTATGTTCCTAACCTAGGAACAATAAATTTTGTAATTCCAGACAAATACACTAACTTTATACTACACGATTCAGGAGTTAATGATCCTGATAGAATTTAAATATTAGGTGATTTTGAGTTGTTAAATGAACTAAATAAAGACACAATATATGGAGATGGCACTTTTGACAAAGTACCCACCATGTTTTACCAGCTTTATACTTGGCATGCCAAAGTGGGAAACTCGTACCCACCATGTCTGTATGTTTTATTGCAAAAAAAAACACATGGGAACCTATAACAGAATGTTTGACATTATGAAAAGCCTTTTGCCTAATTTAGTCTTAGTTGATTTTGAGAAAGCCTGCATGAATGCAGTAAGAATAGCTTTCCCCAATGCTGAGGTAAAAGGTTGTTATTTTCATCTATGCCAAAGCCTTGTTCGTAAAGTTAACAGTGTTGGACTTAAGGCTGAATTTCAATCAGACATTGAAATGAGATTGAAATTAAAATCTCTTGCTGCACTAACTTTTGTCCCACTTGATGATGTGAGGAATGTTTTTGCTCAGCTAGCAGCTATTTTCCAAATGCTGAGAGTTACAATGAGATCCTAACATACTTTTTTTCAACCTACATTGAAGGGGAAGCAGGCAGAGATCCTCAGTTCCCCATCCGCTTATGGAATCACCATGATGCAGCTTTTCAACAGTGCCCTAAAACAACAAACTGTTGTGAGGGATTTCACAATGCTCTTAATTCATTATTCACTGCAGTCATCCCAGTACATGGTTCCTTTTTGATGGACTTCAGAGGGATCTGGCCATTCACAGATTGACACTGGTAAATACTCAGGCAGGCCGTGTAGAGGTGAAAAAAAAGAAAATACCAAGATCTTCGTGTATTAGTCGCTACTTCTGTGCAAGGCTATGCTGAAGAGAATGACAAGTTGAAATATTTGAGGAGGCTTGCTAATTTGCAGTAACGAACATTAGGAAATATTTTGTATTTTATTATCTATAAGTATAAGTTACAATTTAGAAGTAATTAAATAAAATACATATTAGTAATATTAAAATTGTTCTTTTCATATTTTTAAGTCATCTATACTCAATGCTGTTATTTAACTGCACTCTAGTTAGCAATTTGTTAATAAATTAAATTAAAAAATACAAATTTAAAATAAAAAGAGAAAACAAATTCATAATAAGTTGAGAAATTATGTAGTCGGGTTCCTCAGCCAGAAGTTGGGCAAACCATGCTTTACATAAAATATAGTAATACTAATATAATACTAATAATACATTCTAATTGTATTCAATACTAAAACATTCATATCCTAATTAAACAGAAAATATGCTGTCATTCATGGAAAACATTACAGCAATGGTTAAATCCCTTACCTCCCCATATGAATATGATTCCACATTTCTTTGAGATTACATACCCCATTATAATCCTGTTGTGTAACAGGATATCATTCGTAAAGTAAATCCCTTTCCACTATTAATTACATGTACATATACTTTAATGGGATCACAGCTCAGTATTATCCCATTGCATAAAGTGATCCCGTTTTTTCATAGAGTCACCTTGCCCTCATATTCCATGTTAATTTGAGATTTCATGACCTATTATGATCCTGTTGATATAACAGAAAAGCCTAGCATTCATTGATGTCACATTATCCGTGTGAATCCTATTTACTATAGTCCATTGGAAAAGTGTTTCCAATTGCTTGTATTACATTTAAATAAGATCCCTTTCTGATTCGGGATACTATCCACTGTTAATACATTTTCTTGGCGCCATTTAATCTACTTAAGAGATATTACTCAGTATGGTAGTAATTATAAAAGCCATTATGGCTAGGGACATTGATAAACTAGAACAAATCCAAAAAAGAGCTGCCAGATTCATTACTGGAGAATATTCAAAACTGACTAGAATAACATTAACACCATTAGTTAAATCATTAAACCTTGAAACACTAGAGGATAGAAGAACCAAGAGTGAAGTAGTAATCATACATAAAGCAATTAACTCTAATTTAGAAATACAACACACAGATAACTTAATACAACCCTCAGATAGACATAAGGATAAAAACACCTTTCTTATTCCGTATGCAAGAACAAACTCATACAAATTTTCGTTCTTCCGTCCGGAATTCGGGCGTGGAATGGGTTGCCTGAAGAAACCAGGAAAGCCAACACTTTATCAACATTTAAAACTCTAATAAGAATGCAGGACTAAACACAAACCATAGATAAGCGTAGGACGCAATAATCTTCTGTATAGAAGGAGCGTCTGAAACAGATAAGAAGAAGAAGATAGTTTCAAAATTGTAATGAAAAGAAAGAAAAATGGTTGAATTATCTTTAAAATGTAAATTACATGTACATTTTAACTTTTCAAAATAAAACACATAACAGTTAAATGTTTCTAAAAAATTTGAATTTTTAAAAGAGAAAAAATAAAGAAATGTATACACGAGGCATACACATATGAAATTATTATTAAATCTTGTTACACACGACAATTTGACAGGCTCACTACTTAATAACTCTTTGATTGACAAAAAAATTAACTTAGATATACACTTTCTTTGGCCATTTAAACTACTGACAGATATGATTCAGTATGGTAGTACATGTAATTATTATAGCCATTATGGCTAGGGAGATACACTAAAATATAAAAACTATTTGTAAACTTTCGTCACAATGTTTAATGAAAATACTGCCTTTCATTTTCACACTTTCCATAAAGCAAGTCACTTAAAAATATATTGAGTTATTGTTAAAAAATCTGAACATTTGAGAAGTATTCAATAACAAATAAAAAGCTATTAAATTTTAAATGTAGTGCTACAAACTCTTCACATTGTCATTTAATTGACTTATTGGCAAAGAGTCCTTAAAAATCATTTCCCCCCCCCCCCAATGGACAAACGCGAACACCGATAGTTGCGCACACGGACAATGGCGCACACCGACAAATGCGGACACCGACAATCCCGCACAGTGACAAATGCGAACGGCTATATAAGCGCACACCGACAAAAGCGCAAACTGACAATGAAGCTATAATTAAAACAAAAAAAAAACATGTTTAAATATAATTTAGTTCAAATAGTTTTCAGTACCAGAAAGGAAGGACAAGTATGGGGGGAAAAAGGAACAAAATAGACAACAAAAGAAATTGAATTTAAAATAATTCTGAACAAAATATTAAATGTCGAAATAATGTTTTCACTATGAGAGTGGAAGATATAAAACTAACTGAACCGTAGCTAACTGGTTTTAACTGCTTTCAATTTCATTCAATCATTGCCATTTATAAATACTGCCTTTCATTTTCACACTTTCCATAAAGCAAGTCACTTAAAAATATATTGAGTTATTGTTAAAAAATACTTTTTATCTGAACATTTGAGAAGTATTCAATAACAAATAAAAAGCTATTAAATTTTATATCTAGTGCTACAAACTCTTCACATTGTCATTTAATGGACTTATTGGCAAAGAGTCCTTAAAAATCATTCCCCCCCCCCAAACATATGTGTTTGTCTAGAGTCTACTATACTAATACTTAACTATTACAGAATTAATGAGGAAGCACTAGAGCTTAATAGCAACAGGTATAAAAAAAATAATTTTAACTGAAAGAATATTGCTGGAAATTATAATAATATATAGAGTAGTAATAACCTTTAATTTTAAGTTTGCGTATTGTTCTAATGGTAGTTTAAATCCTAATTGCAAAGTTATGTGTAATAAAATATCAACAGTAATTTCATCATTCAATTAGGACTTCCTTCTACACTATAAATAACCAAGATTATGTACCTAATAAATCTGCGGGTTGAAAGAGGGGTCGGAATAAAACTACGTGTTAATCACTAATAAAAATTTTTCAAATCGGTTGCATGAATGCATGTTTTAAAACGTACTTTGCCTTTAGAAAAGTGCAATGCCAACTCTTATTTTAAGACTAATATTCCTCTTTCTTTTATTAAAAAAAACGTCTTATTTTCAACTATATGCTTAAGTAGTAGTACTGCTGTTATTTGTTTAATAATCATTTTACGAGCTTCCATCATACTACGATGGTTTAACATGCTGATTAAGACTTAAATATCGAATTAAAATTTTTTAAATGACATCTCTTAAAAATCATGACGTAGCAGTACTACTAGAACGAACATTTTATTACTATACTATTAGTCTATACATTTAAAAGTTAATTTCTTTTAAAATATGCATACAATTATTATTACATTTATTATGATTATTAATGATTATTATGATTAATATATTGTTAGCTTTAAACATGATGTATTTTTGCTGAAAACCAACTAAGACTAAATCCATTATCATCTTTAAATTGGCGATGCATAAATTGCTATTTGCGCATTTGTCGGTGTGCGCTTATATAGCCGTTCGCATTTGTCACTGTGCGGGATTGTCGGTGTCCGCATTTGTCGGTGTGCGCAACTATCGGTGTTCGCGCTTGTCCTGTGCGCATTTGTGTCATTGCGGAATTGTCGTGTGCGCAATTGTCTTGTGCGCGTTTGTCACGGAACCCCATTAGAAATGAAACAGTAGGGGCCCTCAAGTCCGGGGACATTTGATGCTACAGAACAAGAGCACATGTTTAGCTAAAATTTTGGTTACAAAGGTGGGCAGGTCGGAGCTGTAGGAAAAATACTTATATATATAAGTCTTAGAGAACAAAGAAAGTTTCTTATCTTATGTCTTGAGAAATGCAAACACACAATTTTTCAACAGATTTTTTTTTTCTTTCAAGTCAATATTTCAAAATTGGAGTCATATATATGTTTTCTGTATAATAAATATAGCTATGTATTACAGAAAACAGATGAAATAAGGTCTAGGAACAACAGGTGAAAACAAAATTAATTATATACCATATTTTTTTCTTCGTCAGATGAATCGAAAAGATTTAAAATACTTAATATATAAGACTCATCTTTCAACAACAACACAAAATATCCACCTTACAGTGACCTAAAAAATATGTTCACACCACAAAACATATCAAAGTCAATTTAAAAGATTTAAGAAAAATTGGTCATTGGTAAACAAATAAAGTGAAAAATATAAGAAATACCTACGTCCAAAACAGTTCCCACGCTATTACAGCCGCTTAAAATTAACATGTTTTTATTTAGTTAACTTTACCAAAGTTTTGCATGAAGTTCACATATGGTGCTTACATCACCGTAGTCTTAAATCAAAACTTAACATGTTAGTTCTTATGCTTGCGGGATGTTAATACAATAAAAAAAAATTCAATTTAAAATAATTCTTCCCTAATCTAAGAATAATAAATTTTAACTCTTTATGAGGTTCTCATTTAAAAACTAATACGATTTATTTTTTGTCAGCTCAAATTAAAAATTACAGGTGTTACTTGTGTTGTTACTTGTGTTGTTACTTGTGTTGTTACTTGTGTTGTTACTTGTGTTGTTACTTGTGTTGTTACTTGTGTTGTTACTTGTGTTGAGCTAAAAGTTTAAGCTATTAAATGTATAATCAAAACAAGAAATTTTCTCTTGTGTCTGAATGAAATCTAGAAATAACATCTAATCATAGCCTGAATTACACATTTTTTAATACTTTATAATAGTATTCAATTTTTTGGGTGTAGTCAAACTTATTTTTTTTTACTTTTATTTTATTAGTAATTAGAAACATTATCCCAGGCCAAAAATAATGCACTTTTTAATAAATTATGCAAGTTGAAGTTAGATTTGCAACTAAAAGATACTGATAGGCTTTTAAAACAACGGGAGGGGGGAAGGGTTCTGGATAGAGAATTTAGTTTACAGACTTTACAAAATATTTATTCTGATGACAGGCGTTAAGCTATTATTGCTCTTATGTGTGATGGAATGCAGCTATGAATGTTTCAACTGTCATCGATTTAGTATCAAAATATATTTTTCATCATGTCTTTAAAGATTTTCCCTCGACCCAAACGTTTATAAATATGCTTGATGAGGGTTATTCAATAAGTAATTTTCAAGTCGCTGAGGCTGTCTTAAACTCCAAATCATGTACTTTACACTGTGATGGAACTTCTAGAGACCACACAAAGATTGTTGGCCATCAGCTTACTATAGATACCAACAAATCATATTATCTAGGATTTACACCCGTTGCTACGGAGAATGCAGATACTCCGTTAGATATAGCCATAAATAGTTTTAAAAAACTTTCTGTTAATTATGATTCTTTTACTGACAGTACATCTGATACTTATAAAAATCTTGTAGTAAAAATAACTAGTACTATGTCTGATAGGGCAGCAACCATGAAGTAGATAAAAAATTTACAGAATTCATTAAATCTCAACTTGGTGAGAAAACAATTATACATTTTTTATATTGTAATGCCCATTTTCTGTTGGGACTCTCACTCCTGTGAAAAGGCACTAAAATCTGCCGAATCCGATATTAAACAAAGTCATGGTCACTGTTTAGGGCGAGACCAAGACAAACTTTTTAAATTTGTGATGTTTTGGGACCGAGGGGGACCAAAAAATGGGTGTAGGGTAGAATGGATTACATTTTGTGAGAAGTCAAAAATTCCTAGCTTTAAAGGAAAAAAATTGAGTTTGTTATATGTATAACTGGTTGTGTGTGCAAGAGATTTGAAAGTTCTAACTTACTTATTTTAGAAGATAGCGGGTGTCAAAACTACACTTTCCTGGTGTCTAAAAACTGACCCTCTTCCTGATTTTTACAAAATTAATAACTTTTTTAATTTTGGAGATAGAGAGTTAAAATTTGTGGTTCTGATCTCATGAAGCCAAGCTCTATTTAGGGTAATAGTTCAATTTTATTTAATTTCTTTATGAAATTTTCATTTAGAACACCTACATTAAGTCGGGGAGAGCTCCGACAGGTAGGAGTAGAAAACAGAGTTGAGTGCGAGTTGCGAGGATGCAACAGCGCAGTAGCAGATCAATAAAAGAGCAAGACTATAATGATCCAAGTGTTATCTGATTCGTGAATACCGGATATAGATTGAAGTTTACCAGAATCATTCAGCAAGGTTCTTTACACAATCACAATATATAACCAGATTGGTGGGCTCGACAAAAGTGGCACAAATATTTTCTCAAAAAATTGATAAGAGTTGCTTTTGGGGGCATAGAAAAGTTCCACTGGAAAAGCTTCCTAGTAAAACTACCATCTGTATTGCAAGGGACACAGATGGGTAAGTTACAGAAATCTCATAAGGTTGCAAGATGGAGAGAGTGCGCCCTTACGAGGAACAGCACCTGAGACTAATTTCAGCGGACCTAGCATCCAGTCAGCGGACCTAGCATCCAGTCGGCGTCTGGAAGTCCTGAACGAAATTGGGAACGACCACCTTCCCATACAATTAGAGATCGCTCTCTGCATACTAAGGCGCAGTGTGACAAGCGGCACTGGCTGTTCCGGAAAGCCAGATGGGGTGAGTACAAACTCAGTCTGTTACTGTTAGATGTCCAGGCGAGCGACATCGATGGTGTCATTAAACTTCTGAAAAGCATCATCATAAAAAACTTGCTGACAGGATTCGTACTGCTATTAGAGAACACATTAATTCCTTTCCTGCTCGTGAACAGTTCTGTACTTAGTGTTTCTGAGATGTTCAGTACATTTGTAGAAAAACATTCTGAATTGAAAGAGTTCACAAAAGAGTGGCTTCACAGAGACATATTCAATTATGAATTTAACATTAGTTTTGGATATCCACGAACTGACATGTGACACATGAAAAATTTGATGCGGACATAAAATCTGCTATTGCCACCAATAAATTTGACCCACCAATAAATTTGACATTTCTGAAAATTTAAAAGTGGAACATAACATTCAAAAAAAGGAAAGGTACATGGTGGTGTTTTTACAGTCAGAAATTGGAGAAAGACTGAAACCTGAGACTTTCCAAACTCTTTCTTAAAGCAAATGCAGTGATAGTAAGGGCTGAAGTCATTAATGTGGCAGTTTGCCACCTATGGGAAAAAGGAACAAGCTCAGAGTGTTACTGTAGTGATTGTTTACCCCTTTAAAATGTAAGCAGATGTGCTCTGGGCCGTAACATTTTGTTTGGTCACTCACCCAATGAAGCATGCCTGCCTCACTGGCTGACCTATAATCAACTGTGTTGACCTATGATCTACATCAGGGAGGGACACATCAGAAGCTCACATCATGGTCTCCCTGTGTGTGTGTGTGTTGTATACGCCAGTTTTGATTTAAACCCCAGAGTGGGAACTGAGCATGTGCTTTATATAGCCATGTTTTATCACGATGTTGTAGAGCATATGTTATCAGGTGGTAAAGACAATGTTACTAGTGTTTAACTTTAAGTCCCATTCTCTTGAAGATAGCCCTTCATCATATCACCATAGTTGTTTTACAGATTCATGGGTACACAAGTCTCCAATTAGCAATGGTATTTTTTGTGCTCGGGTTAGGCGTACTACCTTGAGAAATGGAGATAGTGTCTTAAAAAGTTTGTAAGGCAGCATGAATTTTCTTTTATATCAGCTGGGAAAGGAAAAAAAAGTAACAAATGTGGTAACTTGAAGTTTAGAGGCTCTAATGTCCTGATGAAGTGAGAATCCCTGACGTGTTAGTTATTTGTTGTATAAAAGTCGTCCAAGTGTGAGTGTGAAAGAGTGGCTAGAGGGTATGAACAAAGGATATGCTGTGGTGTGTGGATGATGAAAATTACATGAAGGATGTTGCATTTTGACTCGGTGAGTTAAATTATTATTATTACCAAATAAATCCCTTCTTTTAATGACAATTGTAAGATATTTTTTAAAATTATATTTCTGCAATTTGTCACTTCCCCACTTTTAATACAGCAATGTATTTGTCATAGTCATGTGACAAAAACTTATAAAATACATATCTTTAAGTAAATTATATAATAGGAACAATCAATAATGAAAAACTTTTTTTTTTCCTTTCTAAAATCATGTGGGAAATTATATACTGCACATTCAGCTTACATTTGCAATGATCAATGTATTAATGTCACAGGAATGACATATATATCAAAATAAATTTAAATATACATATGTGCAGCTTTTCTCCAAATCATAACAGAATGGGAAATAATATACTGCACATTAACAAAAAAGTATTTCTGGTTGAAAACAGTACTGTGCACCCATATTTAAAAGGACAGCTAAAATAGGTATAAAATTGTGCAGCTTTTCTCCAAAAAATATTTTATTCTTTTAGCTGTGATAACATATATTGCATGCATCAGTTGTTCTGCATGCAACTTTTCTTTAGCCAACAGCCAGTAACGTGAATTTTCCTGTGAATTGTAACAGACCAAGTTAACAACCCTAATAGTTAGTCTCACGACACAATGGGGTAGTGATTTATGAGAACGATGTAAAAACACAAGAAAAATAGGAAATAGTTTTTACAGCGGAAGTAGAATACACGTTTTAAGTAGAGTAGGTAGTGTATTGTCTTATCCTGAAGAGGTGACAGATATTGTTTTTTCTCTAATGGATTATTGAATTACTATCAGATGGAATATTATTGAATGTGTATATATATATATATATATATATATATTCATTGCATTCTATGATTGTTAAAAGGACATCCTCATAGCAAGGATTTGTTATTTGACTTATCTATTATACATAAAGTACTGTGTGATTTATACAATTCTTGAGAGAGAGGAAGAGATAAGTAATAAGTATGAGGAGTGGACATTGTAATGAACTAATTTGAACATGGATTCAATGAATGCCATAACAAGACAACAACATAAAGAAATTCAGACTAAACCAGAAATAAAACAAAAGTTGGATACACTAAAACAAATAAGAAGAGAAGAAATAACATGCAATCACAGGATAGGCATCTCCAAGAAATCAAAAATATAATCAAAGACAAGAACTTAGCTTTTAGAGGACATCAGTACACAAGAAAGCACAATATTTTAATTTTAAAAAATCTGAAAATTTTGAGACAGCAAAAGATCACAAATAGTAGTATCTTTGGTACTCAGAAATAAAATACTTCAATATGCTCATAATAGTCCTCTAGCTGGACATAAGGGCATCAAGAAAGCTATGAAGAGAATAACTCAGAATTTCTATTGAGATGTGAAGAACCATATCAATAAATGCAAATCTTGCATCACAAGATATCCTATCCATGGTAAACACAAGGCACCTATACAGCCTACAGATAAAATAGGTAGGAATTTTGAGAAAGTTGCTATTGATAACATTGGTCCTATAAATCCTTCATCAAACAAAGGATTCATATTAACCATGATAGATAGTCTTAAAGATGGCTAGAGGCAATCCCTCTTAAAACAATAACTTCTGAAGTGGTATGCATGACACTGTTAGAAGTATTCACAAGATACAGATTTCCTGATAAAATCTTGTCTGACAATGGAACCCAGTTTACATCAAATTTAACAAATGCAGTCACAAAACTTCTAAATATAATACAAGTACATTCAACTATATACCGAAAACAAGCTAATGGCATGTCAGAGCGTTGGAATAAAACCCTAAAAACAATGCCGTCACAATAGATCATCCCTAGGAATGGCATCTCTATGTACCAATGGTTCTATTTGCTTATAGAGAAAGTATACAGGACACCACTGGCTATTCCCTTTTTGAGCTGATGTTTGGAGCCAACCCTAAAGGACCATTAACATTATTTAAAGAAAAAATGTTGGACAGAAAATGGAAGAACAAGATACATTTGATATTATCACAAAAATAAGAGAAAGAATAGCTATTGGAATTGAAGCCGCAAAAGAAAACACAGAGAGAGAAGCCAAAAGACAAAGACACATTAAAAACTCAGATATTTGAGCAATCTGAACATTGATGATCAAATCTTTGTATGGCTGCCCAAATAACAAAAGGATAAAAAGTCTGGCAAGGTCCATTTACTATACAATGTTGACAGCTCTTGGAGCGAATGAAAGATTCTATTAGCCAGGCAGAGGTTACAATTAATAATTTAAATTAAACAAAATGCTGCTCTGCATTATTGATGGTAGAATGTGAAAGTACAGCAGGTATTCTACAAATCTACTGGATGACAGAGATCTCTATACATCTCGTTCAAAAAAGCTTGTCAAGATGCTAAAGATGCTCTGTATACATAACACAAGAAGTTAAAGAAAAAATAAAAGATCTGGAATGCAAGGTACATCTTTTCAGGAATTTCATGAAATGATAGATCAAAATAACAACCCCGGGGCAGTGGATGTCAAAACAGATGGAAAGTCCTATAATTTACACATGAGAAAAGGCATTTACCAATGCTTACTTCATCATGTTGCAACCCAATATTGCACACCTCTTTTACATTTTATTGGAAAAGCTCAAAGCCAGAGAAAACTGTTGTGGAACAAATGGTATACTTTTTACACCACTTCAGGCCCTATCTCTCTTGTTTGGGATGCCACTTCACTGAACAGAGCTCACATTAACCAGGAGAGCATGTAAAGAAAATCCCATGCTTCAACCAATCATATAGGACACTTGCTGGGTGGATTATGTTTCATAAATATATTTATATATATATAATTCTACTTGTCTTGAAACTGATGTTTCCTAAGTGAATGTATTCTTTAAGTATAAGTTGCCAACATGCAGTCAGTATTCACACAGTTGCAGTAACTATTTTATGTTTTTAGCTTATTTTGCAATAAATAATTTTTTATTTAAGTTTAGTAAAATATGAATTCTTATTTCACTTCAAATAAATAGGTTAGCCTTTGAAAATTCCCCAAGAGAGAATCTCTCCAAAGAAGGAATTCCTTTAAAACATCAAGAAAGCTACAGTTTCAACAATGTAGAGCCATGAAGAAAAAGAATATTGCATCTCTTGGAGAAATTCAAGCACCATTAGACATGCCACAAGTTCAGCCTGTCGATAAGATTCTGCTTCAAAGGGGAAACTTAACTTCTGGGGGTTTTCCTGCCGCAATGCAAGTGCCATCCAATCTTGCTAAACGTTTTGTGGACTTGGATGTCTTTAAACATTTGTTTGATGAACTATTGTGTCAACATTGCCCTGAACCCGTACTTAGTCTTCAAATAGTCAAGAAAAAGTCTGTAAGGTTCAGCACTTGGGTTCTCGATTATTAGAAATACTTTTGTGTCACAGGTGATGTCAGGCAAACTCAACTCAAATGCCTATGGCATAGCCTAAGGTGTCCATTTGTTTGAGGCTTGCTCAAGGCTGGACTCTGCCATGGTGCGGCTAAAAGTTTTTTGACTTTATGGTAGTTTGTGACAATTATATTTATTGTTTATTTGCAGTTGAGTAAAAAGCACTATTTCGGATCAGCGTAGTGATACATAGAGAATAAACATATGTAAGTGAGCAACTACAAGGGCAGCCATAGTGTATTGAATTAAGAAAGCGGTTAGGAACATTTGGTTTCATGTTGGGACACACACCAACCTGACTATTGTAAGAACCGCACTCATTCAGCTGGAGCTATGGAGGTTGTGGCAGCCAAGGTTTTGTAGAAAAGGTCTCAGGCTAAAAAAACTAAGATATACATCACTTTTCAGTGATGGTGACAGCAAAGCTTTAGCAGAACTTAACAAGCTGTCTGCTCATGGGAGAAATGGAGATTTTATGAGAAGAGTGTGTTAATCATGTCTCAAAAAGCATCAATTTCCAACATTTTTTTCTAGAAATAATTATAATACTCTCTTCTAAGATGCCAAAAGGGATGCAAGTTTGGTAAAAGCAAAAAAAATATTTTTTTTTAAACTACAGGAATTCACTCACGGAAACTAACTGAAGTTTTGAATTCAAGTTAAGTTTACTGGTAGTAAAACTTGAAATTAGGTCCATGATGTCCATGTCATAGTATTAGTAGTAAAACTACTTTTTGTAAAACTTTGTAGACTAAGCGATAATGGTGTGACCATTCTTCCTGATGTGTCCATTGCTTAGTTTATCACGGACCACGACAAACCTACCTAGTTCTAGATAGCATATAGTTTTAACAAAAAATGCTTTCTTGAGGGGACATATTTCAAATTAATTATTTAAATCATAAAATCATATGTTACTTTTTATTGATGTTCATCCATGGACGCTGACATGAATGAGCCTGCAGTCATTACAGTATTACAGTAACCAATGAACCCCTAAACAGTAGCATATCATAAGTTCACTGTCTACAATAATGCTATGGAGGGAATACTTGACGACTTGTACACAATTGTACATCAAAGCTTCCTCTAGTCTCTCATATCAGCAGTGGGATGTACAAACTGCAGAGGCAACAGCCAACAGCTATTAACAAACCAAATTGGTCTGGCGGCCCATTTAAAAATGTACTGTCCAGATTGTATGTCAGAGAAGTCAGATGGGACATATCCACAAGTAAATAAGCAGTTCAACAATAATTATCGAACAGATATAGGTTGCAATGAAAATGGAATTGGATATGCTAAGTTGCACTCTTTGATTTCGGTAATGAATATTAAATCGCAGATGCACCACAAAACATAAGTTACCGACGGCTGTCAGCATGGTAGCAAAAGAAGCAGCTGATGAAGCAATGTGCCAAGCTGCTCCTGTTTCTGAAAGAGCTGGAGCTGCAAACCCCCCCACTCCCCCCCACCTGACAACGCCATAAGCAAAACCGGGTGTCCCATCATGTGTCCTGTGACAGCACCTGGCAAAAGTGAGGCTATTCATCTCATAATGGGGTTGGTGTTGCAATGGACGAGGACATTGGTCTAGTTTTAGATAGAAGGTACCTAATCAGTAACTATTGTAAAATGTGTGCTTTTGGGCCAAAACCAGGTTCACCTGAATTTGTAACCTGGATGGAAGCACACAAAGCCAAATGTCAAACGAATGCAGATTGCTCTTCTAATGCAATGGAGACTGGCAGCCAGGACGATATTTTCAAGATCACACGGAAAGAGACATTTAAGTTATTGGTACAATGCTTCCAGGTCGATGTTGTTGCTTTCACAGAGATCACTTGAAGGCCCCTATCACTGTCAGACTTCAGAGCTGCTCTTATGATGAACGTGCAAGAGGAATCATGATATGTCAGGACAATGTACAGTCAACATTTAAGTTATGGTACAATGCTTCCAGGTGATGTTGCTTTCACAGAGATCACTTGAAGGCCCCTATCACTGTCAGACTTCAGAGCTGCTCTTATGATGAACGTGCAAGAGGAATCATGATATGTCAGGACAATGTACAGTCAACATTAAGTTATGGTACAATGCTTCCAGGTCGATGTTGCTTTCACAGAGATCACTTGAAGGCCTTTATCACTGTCAGACTTCAGAGCTGCTCTTATGATGAACGTGCAAGAGGAATCATGATATGTCAGGACAATGTACAGTCAACATTTAAGTTATGGTACAATGCTTCCAGGTCTATGTTGTTGCTTTCACAGAGATCACTTGAAGGCCCCTATCACTGTCAGACTTCAGAGCTGCTCTTATGATGAACGTGCAAGAGGAATCATGATATGTCAGGACAATGTACAGTCAACATTAAGTTATGGTACAATGCTTCCAGGTCGATGTTGCTTTCACAGAGATCACTTGAAGGCCTCTATCACTGTCAGACTTCAGAGCTGCTCCTATGATGAACGTGCAAGAGGAATCATGATATGTCGTACAATGTACTGTAAAATTTTAACTTCAGATAATACCTTTCTATCCCATTTACTTTTCATCAACCATGTGACTTTTAAACATTTTAAATTAAATGCTTGATTTATTACACTGGGGTTTAATCTTGAGGTAACTAACCATTATTGGGGGTGTTGGACATTTATTCCCAGCGGATCATCAGCCCAAAAGGCCTTTTCAAGAGCCTACTGACATAAAAAGATGTAGGTGGATAAGGCACACTTTCCAGGTAACATCACCAGACATTCCTTAAAAAGCTTCAACTTGCTGCCCTAAAACTGCTTTTTTCAATGGCAGCAGGCAACATCACTTGCCACTTTATCGTTTAATTGTGATCCGGTGGGACTAAAGATGGTCATGGAGAACATTGGATTGAAGTGGGGGCATTTAGGCAAGGATGTTGAAATCCAATTGCAAGTCAGATACAAGTATAAAAAATTTGAAAATGGCATGCCAGTTTCTTCAATTTCTTATTGATGAGGGGTTTTCATATTTAAATAAATGAATTTTGTTCAGAATTTAGTGATTCTGATGATGATTCAGTCCTTGATGGTACTACTATTCTGACTAATGGTAAGACTGGCATGGAATAGTCCCATGCCCTGTCTAGAAAATATGAGCGTCTTTGCTAAATATGTAGGGAGTCTACCTACATACTTTTTTAAGCTCTATGTGATGGGCAAATGTGTAGATGAGTTTGTCATACAAGCTAATTTGTATGCAGAGCAAACCTAAAAAATCCTCAAAGTTATGCCAGAAATGTGCAACGACAGGTAAGAGGATGGAGAAGGAGAGTGAGACCAAGTTTACTGCTTGGATGGAGGGCCATAAAACATTCTGCGATATAAAACACCCAGGGTCTAGTGGCGGCATGGAGCAACAGGCTGCCGTTGCAATGTGGGGTAGGTCAGTTCCGAAACATGCTTTGCATTATCGTACTGTTGTGTCTGATGGTGACACAAACACTATCAAGTCGATTCAAAGTTCCGGGTTAGGGTTAGTAAACCCATGTTTCAAAATGACCTATAACTGCCTTCAGGGCCCTCGTGGAGATGAAGAAAAAGTTAAAGATAACACTTGGTTGTAAGGGTGTTGGGCGCCATACCCAAGACAAGATCAAATGGCTACATATATTTTTTACAAACAGCTTTAGAAGGTCAAACTAAAGTGTGAAAGATATGAAGCGGTCAATGGGCAGGATTTTGGAACTGCACTTTTAACTGATGAAGAACAATGCAATGATGACTGCCCAAATAGTGAGATTTCCTCGTGTTTTTTCAAGAATGCATTTGCTAAAAGTAAAGATTACTTTAGTTAAAAAAAAAGGTTATAAATTGTTTTTTGCCTCAAAACTCACTGACAGGGCAGCACTAAATTAATGTGTAAATCAAGAACTGTCTGCATTTTTATGTACATGCTTTTGGCACAAGGTTGAAAAGAACACGCTGTTAATTTTGATTTAATTTCAGAGCTAGTTACAAAACTGTAAAATATGTTTACCATGGCAACGAGTGGCAGGGTTACTAAATATGCTCGAACACCCCGTCTAACCGCTGAACAGGAAACTATTGTAACAGGCGGTGGGTTCTTAAAGTGATGAGGAAAGTGATATTATTGTTGAAAATAGTTCTAGATCTAGTAGTAATGTTTATGAATTTGAGAAAAATATTACTTACAGCACAAATAGTGATAGTGAAGATGATGCACAACCTGGACCATCTTAAATCCCTAAAAGGCAACAACTATGTTGACAAAGGGTGCAGGTAATAATGTAATAAATCAGGTAAGAGAGCAGTGGGTTGAAGTAACTGAGGGTTGGTGCAACAACAGGGAGTAGTTCCCTTTTCTCCTACACGAGTGCCAAGACTACATGCAACACTAGATGCAACTTCATCTGAACTGGATTGTTGGCTTACCTTGACAACACCAGATGTGTTTGATTCATTGTTGTCAATAGTAAATGAGTATGCAGAAGGTAAGAAATCAAAGCAGGTTCCTTTGCAAAATGTAAATAGTACACTCACTAATTGGATACCCATCACTGAATATGAGCTTTTAAAATTTTTAGCAGCGATTACCGCATTGGGTTTGGATTTTAAAAAACATCAGTAAAAGATTATTAGGCTAACACAACACAACAACTCCCCCATGGTACAATCAAATGTTTCCCAGGAGATTTTAAGTCATTTATCACACTATGATACATGCTGGAGATGCTGAATCTGTTGGGAAGGATAAAGTAGAACCATTCATAAATTCCCTCATTCCTCATTTCCAGGATGCGTTGTATCTATTTGAGAATCTAGCCATTGATGAAATGGTGATGGGATATAGCGGACGCTGGAACCACAAACAGTACAATACCTCCAAGCCAAGCAAGCATCACATCAACACATTGAGTGATTCAACTAAAGGGTTTGTCTACTCTGTACTGACATACTTTGGACAAATCACTTCATTTGAACTTGGCGATGACTGTGCATGTCAAGCAGGCAAGGTGTTTGATTACCTGCTGCGGGAAATTGGAAAAGGCCACCATGTTATTGCTGATAGTGACTACACTGTAATTACTTATCTGTTGATAGGGGAATTAATCACATTGGCACGGTCAACATATACAGAAAAATTTTCCGCTTCAACAAAAGACCATTTCTCTTCAGCAAAGAGAAGCAAAGTTGTACACCAATAGAGATGTGTCCCAGACATGTGTTGCTTGACGAGATCAGAAAGCTAAAAAGCCATGTATTGTTGTATCTACCAAACATTTAGAACAAATGGACCAGGTTACCACTCAGAGGTAACGTTGAAAGGCCAAAACCTGTGAATGAAGATCCTATTATGGCAAGGAAAACAAGAAAGTGGTGGAAATTAACCTTTTATTGGATCCTTGAAGTTTCTAAAGTAAATGCATATCCTTTAGCCCTCTGTCCTGCTGGCAAGAGTCAGTGCCTTTTAAAATATTCAAAGATAATTTGATTAATCAGCTGACAGAAGGCTGCATCAATTGATCAGCTGACAGAAGGCTCGTCAATCATTCCGCTAGAGGCAGTGGCAACTACCACCATCAATAAAGTTGGTAGAAAATTCAAAGAAGGCAATAAAATTGAAAGAAATGAGGGTGCTAACATATTGCTGTGATGTGTGCCAACTGAATTACTGCAAAAACACTTGTTTTCCCCAGCATCTTGGAGGCCAGTGGCTGAGTGTTTGTAAATAGGGTATAAATGATTGACAATCACAAACTATATGTATATTTCGTAAATATGTGTTCATGTGTAGCTAACTGGCAACTTTGGATTATTCATTTGACATGTGAGTAAACATCATAAATCTGCATTCAGTTCCCTTTATTTTGTTATTTCATAAAAATCGTTTTACTAACACATGAGATATGATGTTTTTTCTAACGTAACCCTAAATCTTACTAAAACCTAAAAAATCTTGCCCATTCAGAGCTAGTAAAAGGAAAAACGTCTGCCCTGTAAAGGCTTAACGACGTGTAAGAGGATGAAGGAGGAGAGTGAGACCAAGTTTACTGCTTGGATGGAGGGCCATAAAACATTTTGCCACATAAAACACACAGGGTCCAGTGGCAGGATGGAACAACAGGCTGCTGTTGCACCGTTGATTCACAGTTCCTATCCCGGCTTGGTAGTGGGAAAGCATAAGTGCGTAAACCACTTTTCAAAACAATCTGGAACTGCCTTGAGGACCCTGGTGGATACCAAGAGAAAGCAAAAGATAACACTTGGTGGTTTTGCCTTGGTGGTAAGGGTGTTGGGCGCCTTACCCAGGACGAGATCAAACAGCTACAGAAATATTTTACAAAGGCTGTTAGGTCAAACAAAAGTGTGAAAGCTATGCAGCTGGCAATTTAGGCAGGATTCTGGCAGAGCACTTCACTGATGAAGAACAATGGCATGATGACTGCCCGAATGGTGAGACGTTCTTTTGTTTTTTCAAGAAGACATTAGCTAAAGGTTTAGTTTAGCTTCGTAAAGAACACAAACAGCCCCCACCAACTAGCAAAGGAAAATGCAGCAGTTTCATTTCAGAGAAAATGTTGCATATTTATGATCGTTTAACTTCAGATGTGTTTCTAGCAAGATGCTTGTCTGGGATGACACAAAATGCCAATGAAAGCATCCATGCAAAAAAGGAGAGGCCGGGTGGAAGTGATCCCAATTGGGATTAACTGAAATATAAATACTTAGTGCACTGTTGCAAACAAGGTGTCAACAATCATTTAAATTCTTAAACAGGACAAAGAAAATCATAAGCGCAAGTTACATTAACTTTAAATTTAGTCAGTCAAATTCGAGATAGATAAGCCTTAATAATAATTAGGCACTACAATACCAGAGTCACTGGAAAACTTGTGACAGGGCCCAGGATGACTCATTTTTACAAGAACTCTGAAGGTTTAAAGCATTTGGAGATGGTGGGTATTTTTATTTGTCTACTTCTTCAAGGTGATTTTGTTTAAAAACCAAATGATTATGGCAATGTTTTTTCAATAGATTCCATACATGCGGACATATTTGCATCTGTATTAAACAGACAGTGTGTGGTGTATCTTGTTGTGGAACTGGCTAAACCATCGGCAATTTTTTCTTCTAATTATAATTAATAATAGTACAACAATTTAATTCTTGGTGATTATTATAAGTTATAGCCTACATGTGTGAAACACATTTGAAATATTTATAGTCATATTTAGTTCTTGTTGGGCCTACTAAATTATGTTACCGGTATTATGTTATATGCATTATAGATGTTTTGTTCAATTACATGTCTTCGTTCATGCAACTTTTTGTGACCTACCGGTTGATTTATTTATGATATTGTTTTCTTAAATTTCCAATTTTAATATTTCTCTATTATTTCAGTATCATGCCTCCAACTGAAGAATTCACCATGAGTACTACTCCTAGCTTTAAGCTCAAGAGAAAGTGACAGAAAATTTGAAGAAGCGAGAACTCTCAACTGATGCTTTGTCCCCTGCCAGTTCAACAACCACTCTGTAGCAGATATTCAGGATATCCAACCTGAGTCCCAACAGGGACAGTTATTGTCTGCGTGAGACTTAGTTCTTAGTGAGTAACAACAGATAGTCTTTTTGCGAGGCCATTGTAATGGACTCAATGACATATAAAACGTACAATTCTCACCTCACAGTCATCCACAAGAGAACTATAGTATTTAGTGAACAGGTGAAATCAGAAGTAGTGGATAAAGTTTTTAAGCCGCTAACAACAAAGATGATGTTAATATAACTGTCAGCTTTGATGGCTCTTGGCACAAAAGGGGACATACATCCAAAAAAAGGGCTTGGTGTGTTGATTGAGGCTACCACTGGGTTAGCTGTAGATTTCCATGTGATGGCTACATATTGTCAGGTACTGGTAACAATAATTATTATTTAACAGCTAGCATTTTTTTTTAAATCAGAACAATTAATTGTATCATTTTGCACAACATATAGTTTTTGTAAACTACAGTTGCTAAAGTTATGTGGCTTCGTTCAATGAAACAGGGTTTGAGGTATACAACATTTGTATCTGATGGAGACTGCAAGACCTGCAATGAATTGTAGGCCTTGGCACATTACAGTACTTCTATACAGAAGGGGGAATGCACAAATCATGTGTCAAAGAGGCTTAACACTGGGTGGGCAGTTTTGACACTTGTAGGAATTTTCTAAACATTTTATTTTTATATTGCTAATCATTGCTATAAAAAATTGCTATCGATATTGTAGGCAGGACAGTATCATAACATTTTTAAAACCATGTTCATTTTTGTTATGTGTTTTTGATAATCCACTGGTATGTATTCATATAAAGATATTTACATTTTTTTCACAGGATTAAATTAACCTTCTACAGCGACATTACAAGAAGGCTGTGGCCTTGGCCGGTAAGAGCTCCAGCACCGAAGAACTTCGAAAGAAGATTTTAATGACATTCCAGCATCCTATATATTTGATGAGAACCCGAAGCATCATGACTGCCCCACTGGACAGGCATCATGGTGCTTTTGGCAGAGAGCTATTGCCCACAAACAGTTCCCACCAACTCAGGAAAAAGCAGCAATTTCATATTAGAGACTGTTGTAAAAAAAAGTGAAGCCTATTTATGACAGGCTCACTTCGGCACTTCGGATGTGCTTCTGGCAAAGAACATTGTGAGGCAATTGATTCTTCATCTTTGAATTCACCTCCTCTAAAAAACGTTAAGAACTGACTGTGAGAAATGCCCTTCTATGAGAGAGGCGAGTCACTCAAGTGCAGAAGTTTGGCCTACAGGCTTAGGAACAAACACCAAAGTTAAAGCACTTTCTAAGCACTTCAGCCGTGTATTGAATCAGTCCTTTAAAAGAAAGGCTGAAATAATAAATTGAAGCTAAAAAAGACATCTTTGACAAGAGAATTGAAGTACCAGAACAAGATGAACAAATGTAATGAATGTTCAGCTCGGATCGGCAAAATGGAGTGAGAGAAAAAGAAATGCAATGAGGAAATGCATTTATTTTAAAATTGCCTGTTGAACCAAGTGCCAATTGAAAGAGCTGGGGCTGTTAAAGTATTACGGTGCAGTGAAGGAGTTAACACGAAAAGGTTTTGACAGACATCCCAGGATCTTTGGAGATTAGGATCTTAGGATTAGGTAGCTAGGTAGCTGTCAATTGACATGCACAGTTCAGAAAACTGGGACTCTACATTGATGGGACAACACTATAATGCTTGCCATATCTCTACTGGTGAAGAGGACCTGACCATTGAAGTGCCTAGAGATCCTGGGGGTAAAACAGGACTACCTGCGCCAGCTGGTAAACTCCCTTCAAGATCAAGCCACCTTGTATTCTGTATACAACAAAGAGGATCAGCATGTTGTATTGCATAGCATCCTTCAGTACCACTTTGAGTGAGGTGGCAAAGGTCAACCAATGTGTTTCAATGCAGTTGGGTGATTTGTTGAACAAGTCCAATGTGCACCCCCTGGAAGGGAAGGAATTCCAAAGCTCGTAACAGTGCAAACTTCTGGATTTTAAACGGAGCATAACCTGACTGTCCTTTGGACAAGATGGAAGTGCTGCAAATCTCATCCATGCTATATCTAAACTGAGATAACTTCCATTTTGATCTTTCTACAAATGATTTATTTTTAGTACCTAGACTTAGTTAAATAAACAGTTCTGAAGATGTTCATGTCGCTGTAAGCACATAAAGACAGTTGTATTTTTTACCCCTCCGCAGGCATAAGATGTCATCCGGCATTCCTGGAGAAGAAGAATCTGAAACCCGGAATTATTCCTTGCTACGCTGGAAGCAGACTCCACATTTTGTTTCACCTTGCAGAAGTCATTTTTAAGATGAAAGAGTGGCTTGCGCAGTACCAGTATCTAAAGAAATATTGTGCTACTGCCAAATTTAGAACGGCCCTGCTGAATGACATCTGGTGCAATGAGATTCTTATTCAACTACAAGCCTTAGGTAACCTAGCTATATTTATTTTTTCATGGCAAGGTATAAATAAGATAAATTTTCAATGTGTATGTTGCTTATGCTACATTTCTAACTAGCAGAGATTTGGAGATAGCATTCAACCTTAATGCCGTTTTACAGCATCAGTATCGCCAGCAACCGCAACCACTACTTCATATTTCGATTGGACACGTGATTTTTATCCACAAAGAATGTGCCTATACTGAGAGGTTCACATGCAGGAGACTTATTCTGCACTTTATCAGTCTCTCAGATATCGGTTAAGTTGTTTGATTACTAAGTTTCGTCGCTTGAACCACAACCTGCACCGCCCTCTTAACAAGCAACGGATTCTGGATTTTTTGAGGCAACGCTTTGTTACTGAAAACACCCAAACCAGAGTTGTGACGTTTCATCTATAGGATTTGTATCAGTCTTAAACAGGTAGCTTGAGGCGTATCTTGTTGGGGAGCTGGTTATCAATCAGCAGAATTAATGGCCCTGACCTCATCAGCCCATGTTCATAATATCCACAGTGAGAGGGTTTTGGAGATGGTCGATACCCAATTTAAAAGAGCCCCTAATGCTTCAACTGGTTTTGTTGGTGCCAAAGTTAAAGCTCAGGTCAACAAAACCATGTACTAGTTATTGGATAAACCTATTTTGGATCAAGAGGAGCTCATTAAGTTTGCTGTTAGTGAAGCCAGTAAATCTAGGATGGTGTTACAGGGTTGGGATGAACACATGAAGCCTGTTAGCATAGCTTGTCAGATAGCAGTGGGACAGAAGAGGAACTAGAGAAAGAGGAAACGAAGAAGAAAGTTAGAGCTTTATTAGAATCAAGGGTTTGATGATATCTTATTTAATGATAGATGTCAGAATGTTAAAGTTAAGCTGACCATGCTACTCTGACCGTGGTAGAATGGACTGCCTTCCTATGAGGATTAGGCAACACTTGTGATGTTGATGGGGAAAGAAGGAGTTTATTGGAGATTTAGTTGGCTATGTTAAGAAATCTGGAAAATTGTTTTGTGCATTGGTATTTTCTGACATAGATCATGGAGAAATAACATCGTCACATTTAGTTTCTGATGTTTTTATGGGATAATTTCATTTTGTTTGTGATTTTATGAAATTTATTTGAATTTTCAGTTCACTCATTTTAAATTTAACTTTTAATATTTTGTATACTTTTGGTAGACAACATTGTCACATTATGTTTCTGATGTTCTTAGAGATTTTCATTTAGTTTAATTGTGTTTTAATGACATTTATTTGAATTTTCAGTTCACTCATTTTAATCCATTCACTCCGTAACAGCCATATCCAGCCACTACTGCTTCAATCCTGTAACGCCCAAACCCGTCCACAAAATATACTACTTAGGCGTTGCTCTACTGCACTGGGCGACTCAAAATGCAAATGAAGCTTTCCATAATTTAATTTGGTACCGCTGTCCGAAGACCTCATTTGTTGAGAGAAAGAGGCTAGAAATAGCTGTAGATGATGCCACCATAGTCTATAACAATGGTTAAAAGGGGCGACATATTTAAAAATTTAGGTTTAAATTTTGGAAATTATAGTTTGCAGGCATTTTATAAAATCAATAAAAAGCATGTATCATCCTAGCTTATTCAAAATTTAGATGAAAGTAAAGCTAAAAGGGGTAAAAAGTCTATATTTTCTAATAAGGAATTGCATCAGGAAGAGTTTTATGTTGCAGGAGGGTTTTAAATAACCTTAAAAATTGTAAATTTGTAAGTTTTCAAGAGAGCGATTTAATCCAAATACCACATGGAAAGATAAACTTGATTTTTATCACCTTGCCAATATTTAAGGATGAAATATTTGAAAAAATTTGAGGAGCAAACAATGAAAACTGGAAAAAATGTCAATACTACAGCTGAAGAGTTTTTGAAAATTTTTTGCAAGACTATTTTCATGACAATCTTAAAATTTTCAAGGATTATAAATCATAATGTAAAGTAGTGGCAAAAAATTTGGAGAAATTTCACAACATGGCCACCATCTTGGTTGACACGACCAGTTAATTCTGACACTAAACACAAACTAAATGGATCCCTAAACCGGTAATCCCTTATTTTAGTGCTTCGTATTATTTCTCGAAAAATAAATTTCAAAATTCATTTCTACCTCATGGAACTTGTTGGTTGAGACCCGCTGGTCCTCACCTTTGTGAGACCCGCTGGCTCCACTCTCTCCATCGCTTCCCCATGCGTTCAGCGCTACCCCACGCGATATGACACAATTAGGCTGGGCCTTAAAATAATAAAAGTAGACTCAAATAACAATGAAATTAACTTATTCACTTTGGCCATGACCCAGTTTAAACAATGCACTCATTCTTGTCAAGCATCCCAACTCTGAGTTGTCACTCTGATGACCAACGCTTTAAAAAAAACTAACGCGGAATCCAAAGCCACGCTTGTGAGTCATGTAAAACACTACTCTCGAATGCCACGCTTAAATGCGGGACAAGCACGCCAAACTTAGAGTATATATTGAAAGCCCAAATCATGTATTGGCCTCTCTTACCTGAATTATGTCAGAAGAGCCTGGCTGGCATAATTAGCTGATAAAATGTGTTTATCCTGATTGTGTTGGTTTAGTATTGTTCAATTTCATATTCACGTGTACTGGTATGTAGAGTCGTAGATGTAATGTTATTAAGAAAATGGTAGGACTATAGTTACTATTGTTAATGTTTGAATATGATAACTATTAATAATTTATAATGTGATGTGATTTGTAATTCTTAGCTATGTCTTATGCATTGTAATAATTATTCTCATTTCTAGCCAGTAAATTACAGTACAGTAAAATTACCTGAAGTAAAGTAAAGTAAATTACACCTAGTAAATTACATGAAGTAAGTTACAGTAAGTAACATTCGACCAGTAAAGAATATTTGACCAGAAAGTATTTGTAAAGTAAATAACATTTGGTCAGAGTTGTAATAGTTCAATAAATAATATCTGGAACTAAAGTCAGTTCAGTTCAGTTAGAGGAAGCGCAGTGACTAGCAGGAGATAAGTCAAAGGAATCAAACAAGACGGTAGCATATACTGTGTGTGTGTAACCCACAGTAAAGTTCAAAGTCGGCACCTACCTCCTCGCAGTGCCAGTGATCAGAGACACTTATGCAGTCAAGCCGCCCAACCCCGCAGTACGTTGTGACCCCAGCAGAGGGCTGCTGTGGTGTGTGTGTGGGACTGCTTATTTGACCAGATCGACATTGAGAGCCTACTATGCATTAATATTGGGCAGTATCTTGTTATCCTGTTTATGAGTATAGTATATGTAATGTGTATGCTGATAGTTCTGTTTTTATAATTAAATATTTATTTGTGGGCTAAACCACTCTTGTTTTATTAGTATAGTTAAAGTATTACTAGAATTGCAAGTGAGAGCTCGTGAGAGTTTCCTTGAATGATAGAGTGAGTGTGAAGTAGGATTAGTGTAGAATACTTCATCAGGAAATTAATCGTACTCTAGACATAACCATAATAGCAGTACTAATCTAACGTAGAGGAAAGGGACCTTTTGTTTGTTTATACAAACATAAACATTTCAAACCCAATACTTTTAACAATTGGGGCAGAACATACATAATTACAACACATCATAGTTTGTAACAGAACTTCATTAAAAGTATTTTTAAAAGTAAGATACCATCTTTTTGTGGGAATACAACAACAATTTAACAAATTTTACAAGATCAAAAGAAGTACATTTTCATGAATCTTTTGTCTTTCATGGCGCCATTGTGGACAAACATAATAACAGATGGATGGGCAGACTATAGAAATATGGAGCAATTGTTCAATGGGATATTCATGCATTCAGTTGTGGTGCATGAAAGAAATTTTTTTGATCCTACCGACCCAGATGTGCACACATAAAACATAGAAAATCTATGGATCCGAGCCAAACTAAGCTGAAAAGACAGTGCGGAACAAATGATACAGTGTTTCCATTATATTAAAAGGAGTTTCAGTTCTGTTGCAATATCACAAAGTTTAAGGTGTTCAACGAACTTTTGATTGTGTTAAAAGGGCAATATCCTGTTTAAAACATTTTAAACAGCTTTTATTTCTTGGACTTCCCAGTGCATAAAAGGTAAGATTTTTTAAATTTATTTGCTTTGCACCAGCCACACAGCCAGCTTTAACACCAGCTTTACCAAAAGGTAGAGGAGCAGAAGAGTTAGTGGCAGCGTCTGCCTCAAAGAAAAAACTTCATTCATTTGATTTTTATCATTCCGTAGGCCTCTCTGCCTCCCTCATCTATAATACAGATAGATGCCCTTTAGCCTCTCTTTGAAAAGTTTCAATACCCGCAATGCCAGGAGGGACACTTCATGGTCCACAATGATGAAGAGAAACACTCTGGATTAGCATTATTTTTACAAGTCGTGTGTAATTTATGTGACTTTGTCATCTCATCATCTTACTCGTCAGTTGTATGCAATTAGGTACTTTAAAACAAGTCGACGCACCGATCTGGGCATGTCCAAAAATGTCTAAAATACTTGTGCTACAAATATGGCTACACAGTATTTTTGGAAAATTAAGTTCTTCGTTATATTTGACCTTTAGTTATTGCAATTATCAGTGAGGTGTCAGTTTTTGTTTTCCAGTTATTTCTGGAAAGTCAATGCTACTAGGTGTTTTGTGTTTCTCGATCCGATCAGGATTATCATAACCACTTGGTTAGCATCATATCACATAAATGATAAATACTTTTTTGATAGTTGATTTAACATAAACTATAGTGCTTTAGAAAACGTTGGTATAAAATAAACCAGCTATAGTATGAAAGAAAAGTTCTACTTCCTTTTCCTTTTTATGGAAACGAATTACATTGAGAGACACGCGAGCTACAGATTTTTGAAAATCATTGAATTTGAAGCATGGCTTTCCGATTTTTAGAAAGTTTGGTTTCCAATAATTGTAATGAAAGTGATAGTGATAGTGATTCCAATGAAAGTGACATTGAAAATGGATTTGGCGAAACTCCTGATGGAAGTGTTTTTGGTAGTGGTAGCAATCTTGATAGTGAGAGTGAGAGCTCCGACGACGATAGTGAAGTTACTACTACTACTACTCAGTATTTTCCTTGGAGTGCTACGCTCAATCCAGTGAAAATTGAGATGTTTACATCAGGTGTTGGGCCTAATATTGTAAACATGAATATTGATCATCAGGCTCAGCCAGTAGAAATTTTTTAATTATTTTTTCCTGATGAAATTATACAAATGATTTCTGACCAGACCAATTTGTATGCTGCCTACAGGAATGCTAACAATTTCACTCCTGTCACTGTCAGTGACATTCAAACATTCATATATATCAATATGATGTTTGGTGTGCACAAACTACCAGCATACACTATGTACTGGTCAACAGATCCTCTGTTAAAAGTATCCAGTGTGGCAGATGTGATGTCAAGAAATAGGTATCAAGAAATATCTCGATACTTTCACCTGGCTGACAGCAGGAATTATATCCCGAAAGGCCAAGATGGGTACGATCCCTTGTATAAAATCAGACCAGTCATCACAGCTGTAAAAGATGCCTGTAATACATTATACAGACCTGGAGCTGCTATAGCTTTTGACGAAGCTATGATACCTTTTAGAGGCAGACTGTCTTTCAAACAATATATAAAAGGAAAGCCCCACCCATGGGGTGTCAAAGTATGGTGCTGCTGTGACTCGGCGACATCATTCCTTTTAGACTTTGATTTTTATACAGGGAAATCCGACACCATTATGCCCAATGGACTGGGCTATAATGTCATACAAAAATTAGGCAACAGATACCTAAATAAAAATCATCATTTTTATTTTGACAATTTTTTTTCGTCGGTGCAGTTGGCATCGGATTTGTTATCAAGTGGCACCTATTCATGTGCGACAACTCGACAAAACAGGAGACACTGGCCCAAGGACCTCAAAGGTAAAATCAACAAGAACCACTGTGAAATGAGGCAGATAGGGAGTCTGGTTGCATGTTGGTGGAGAGACAAACGTGCCATCTCCATGATTTCAACCAACGCGTCGCCTACATTAGGCACTGCATCACGCCGTACAAAAGACGGCCCTATTGATAAACAGATCCCCCAGTCTGTACTTATCTACAATGCTAATATGGGTGGGGTGGACAGACATGATCAGCTAAGATCATATTATCCTATTGGCCGAAAAAGCCACAAATGGTGGAGATGTTGTTTGTGGTTTTTGGTTGAGACGGCAGCCCTGAATGCGTATATTTTATACAAAAATATGCCACATCCCCCGACATCAAAGCCAGTGTCGCATTTAAATTTCCATTTGGACATTGCTCGCAGCCTCATGAAGGGTTCTTCAAGGAAAAGAAGACAGGCGGAGGTCCCTGCTGTTGGTGGATTGGCTGTTCCTGGAACTTCTTTGGAGCATCGTAGAATTCGACTCCCAGGGCGCAAAAAACAATGTTTTCAGTGTCGGCAGAAAAACGTTCGCACTGAATCGAATAAAAGACCTGAAACTGTTTTTGGGTGTGTGTTGTGTAACACACACCTTTGTGATGAGCTATGTTTTGCTCAGTTCCATGCTAAGTTAAACTAAGGTATTTATTTATCAATAAATGTACAGAAATTGTCGTGACAAATTGAATTTTTTGCATATTTTCTAACATTTTAATTTTTTTTTGTATGTAAATTTTTAGTACACCCCTACATATTTGGTGTCATCTGATAGATTATTCATTTCTCTACATAATGCAATTTTTTTCACATCAATTNCCCCCCAAGGGGGGGGGGGGGGGGGGGGGTGTTTGTGTGTATGACGACGTTCCCAAATTAAAATTTGACTGAAACCGGAAATGGCTATCGTTACTGTCAATTATGAAATGATTTGTTATTATTGAATCCCTAAACACCTGATTGTGTGTAATTTACGTGACTGTCATCTCATCATCTTACTCATCAGTTGTATGCAATGGCAAAACTTTTGACTGGATTGGGGCATGCTGGTACAGGGAAGTTTTTCGAAATAATGTACCAAACATTCACCAAAAGACATTACACCAGCATGATATCATCCTGTATCAATCACTACCAACCTACAAGGATAAGTTGTTGGAGCTTGCAGTGGTGAAAGTGAAGGCGGCTCATCCAGAGCAAAATCAAGCAGAGGTAGTCGACATTGATGTGTCATGATGGGAGTTGATACACTTGTGTCCACAGCTCTAAATCTGGCATCGGTTGTGTAATTGAAAAAAGGAACTGGCCTTGTTGTCGACTTGTTGAATGCCTCTGAAAGATTTGCCAGAAATGTTCAACAACAATTAAGAGGATGAGGGAGGAGAGTGACCAAGTATATTGCTTGGATGGAGAGCCATAAATTATCCTGTGATGTAAACATGTAAACCACTCAGGGTCTAGCGGGAGCATGGAGCAACAGGCTGTTCCGAAACATGGTTTACATCATCGTACTGTTGTGTCCGATGGAGACACAAACACTATTGAGTCGATACATAATTCTAATACCTTTCCTGCTCGGTAGTGGAAAACTATGAGTGCGTAAAACATGTTTCGAAACGACTTGGAAATGCCTGTACCCTGGTGGATACAATAAAAAAACAAAAGGTAATACTTGGTGGTAAGAGTGTTGGCACCTTACCCAGGACAAAATCAAACGGCTACAGAAATATTTCACTAATGACCAACGAGGACTTCCTACGCCAATGCCTTCAAGGAAAAACCCAGAATGTCAATGAGTGCATCCACTCACTCATATGGTCCCAATGCCCCAAACACATTTTTGTCAAACGGTCAAGGCTGGAAATTTCTGTGGCCGTGGGTGTTGGAGAATTCAATATGGCTTCAAAGGCGTCCCAAGACTATTTATCTTCTGTTGACTTAGGAATAGGACATACGACACATCAGTTGGGGGAAAAGAGGGATAGGGTTAGAGTTAGGAAAGCCGAATCAGCTATAAAATTAAACGTAAAGAGGAGGAGGGAAAGAATGAGAGGGGCGGAAAGTAGGGACTCAGATAGGCTTTTACTAGTAGCAGGGGGTGCACAGTATTGGGGGGGGGGGGGGGGGGGG
>CAXITT010000723.1:184949-272907 GCA_964033795.1 Lymnaea stagnalis | reverse complement strand
ACAAAAGACGGCCCTATTGATAAACAGATCCCCCAGTCTGTACTTATCTACAATGCTAATATGGGTGGGGTGGACAGACATGATCAGCTAAGATCATATTATCCTATTGGCCGAAAAAGCCACAAATGGTGGAGATGTTGTTTGTGGTTTTTGGTTGAGACGGCAGCCCTGAATGCGTATATTTTATACAAAAATATGCCACATCCCCCGACATCAAAGCCAGTGTCGCATTTAAATTTCCATTTGGACATTGCTCGCAGCCTCATGAAGGGTTCTTCAAGGAAAAGAAGACAGGCGGAGGTCCCTGCTGTTGGTGGATTGGCTGTTCCTGGAACTTCTTTGGAGCATCGTAGAATTCGACTCCCAGGGCGCAAAAAACAATGTTTTCAGTGTCTGCAGAAAAACGTTCGCACTGAATCGAATAAAAGACCTGAAACTGTTTTTGGGTGTGTGTTGTGTAACACACACCTTTGTGATGAGCTATGTTTTGCTCAGTTCCATGCTAAGTTAAACTAAGGTATTTATTTATCAATAAATGTACAGAAATTGTCGTGACAAATTGAATTTTTTGCATATTTTCTAACATTTTAATTTTTTTTTGTATGTAAATTTTTAGTACACCCCTACATATTTGGTGTCATCTGATAGATTATTCATTTCTCTACATAATGCAATTTTTTTCACATCAATTGGATTTTAAATTAGCGAGATGCGTTCATTTTTGTAAAAGAACTAAATTTGTAGTAGAGTTATTCCCCTTACGTTGGGATAATATAAATGTTTTGTGGTCAAGCCAATGGGAAGTTATTGGTTAATATAATTATTTAGGATGGGTTTCAAAGTTTTTATAAAAAGCATTTTTTTTTATTCGCCGTTTATTTTGTTGATCAATACTGTTGCTATGGCTATCCCAGGACCTAGTGGATTGAGTAAATTGACAGCTGAACAAACTTTGGAAATGTTTCATACTATTTCTATTGATAGGGGCGATGACTCAGATCAATCACATGATGCCAATTTAAGCAAATATTGGTGATCAAACTACCAACAATTTTTTTTCCCCACACAAAGAGCCTGGTTTCAACAAAACCATACTATCTGAAAATTGTTCACCATTGGATTGTTTTTCAAAACTTTTTGATGATGAAGTTATTGATATTGTCATATCATGTATAAATAGCTATGCTGACAAAAAAATGAAAGAGAATACCCCATTGAGGCACTCTAGGTTTCAAAACTGGAAACCAGTGTCAAAGTACCATATAAATAAATTCATCGCTATCTCTCTGGCTTTGGGAATGAATAAACGTCCCAGGCTCCCAAGACTATTTTTAAACCATAGATATTTTTAATTCAACTGTTTATTGTGAATTATGTAGCAGGGACAATTTTTTTAATTCTATACTCTTCAATGTTGTATTGTGGCCACCCTGATGCAGAAGGTAAAAGCAAATTTGAGCCATACATAAACAAACTGTTAGTAAAATTTAACCTTGATTTCACGCCTTTCCAAAATGTGTCTATTGATGAAATGATAGTTGGCTTCAAGGGAAGATGGCAGTATAAACAATATAACCCATCAAAACCTTATAAATGCAACATCAAAAGTTTTGGAATAGAGGATAGTGCCACTGAATATGTGGTAAACCTGACTTATGGAAAAAATACTTCTTTTGATCCTGACGCTGATGTTAATGGTGGCCAAGCAGTTCAGATTTTTCAGACATTACTTCAAGTTATTGGCAAAGGATACCATGTATTTGCAGACAGATTCTACACTACTATTAACTTGGTAGAATATCTGACAGAGCAAGAGATTTACTACACTGGGACTCTCCATTGTAATAGGTGGCGATTTCCCAAACGATTAAATTCATGAAAAATAAAACACATGGAGTCAAAATACTGGAAAATTCCAGAAGGCCAAAAAAGTGTTGGTTGGAAGGATAAATAAGCAAAGAAAAGAAACCAGTTTGCAATGGATGGGATACTGTTAGAGAAGTGCTAAATGGGCTGATTAGTACATTATATTTTAAATGTATTAAATGTAGACATGAAATAGAATTTGAGACATGCTCCGAGAATGTCAACCTGCGATTGCAGATAGCGATTAACAGCATTGGCTGTCATCAAGAAAAAACCAAAAGATTTCTTGGTAATATGGACATGCTTCCTCCTGTAACTGCTCCTATTGTTACTAAGTACAAGGAGAGTATTTATATTGAATTGCTACCAAACAGAGCATGTCTCAGGCTGCATCAGAATTAAAAGAAGACCAGGGTCCAAATGTTACGGTTTCCTGTTACGTGGCTTTGTTTCGAAGAATGGAGTAGCCACTGTAAATGCTAATAAAGGGCCCTCTAAAGTAGTTGATACTACCAGCAGGCAGTTGTTTGATGTTTGTGGTCACCTTAGGGGGAGTAACAAAGGAACTTTGGTGTTTCCCCGGCCCCAGCAACCAGATATTTTCTGTGATTTCTTTACAAGCAAAGTAGCTGGCATTCGAGCTGAGCTTGATCATCTTGATGCCCCACCCCTTGAATTGCCTCCTTTTCCATGTCTTACTTCACATTTCAATATTTTTAAACCTGTTTCAGAACTTGAGGTCAAAAGTATAATTTGAAAATCTAAACATACGTCATTTTCTTTGGATCCCATCCCAACCCCCCTATTGGTTGAGTCATCAGATATCTTGCTCCCAACGATAACCCGCATAATAAATGAAAGCTTATATTCTGGCACTGTTCCGCCTCTTTTCAAATCAGCTGTCATCAAACCATTGCTTAAGACGCCCGGTCTGGATGAAAAAATTTTAAAAAACTATAGACCTGTATCTAACTTATCATTTTTATCTAAAGTTATTGAAAAACTAGTCCTAAAGCAACTTTTTGCTTACTTAAATGACCACTCGGCCTATAGACATTTCCAAAGCACGGAGACAGCTCTCTTGAGAGTCAGTAATGACCTCTTGCGCGCAATGGACAGCAGTAATGTCTCCACTCTGATCCTCTTAGACCTCAGTGCGGCGGCCGCACTGCGGCCTGACACTGTTGACCATAAAATCCTTTTCAAAACCCTTGAAAACTACTTTGGAATTTCTGGTTCAGTTTTGGCTTGGTTTAGGTCCTACCTCTCTGATAGAACGCAAATGGTCTCTGTCGATGGCTGTCTCTCCGGCAGTGCTGATTTGGTGTACGGAGTGCCACAGGGGTCCGTTTCTATTCATAATGTATACCAGGCCACTGCTCCTTTTGCTTGGGAGGCATGCTGTTGAGAACCAGTCATTTGCAGATGATATGCAGCTATACATGCATACCCATCCATCTCTTGTCGATTCCGCTGGGGGTGCATTGATGATGTCAAGTCTTGGAACAACATGTCTCTCGATAAACATATCTCTCACATTTATCGTTCAGCATACACCGCTATCCGTCAGATCTGCTCCATTCGCCACTAACTCACAGTTAGCGCAACAAAAACTCTAGTCTGTGCTCTTGTTCTCTCTCGTCTTGACTATTGCAACTCACTTCTGTCAGGTTCACCGAAACATTTCATAGAAAAACTGCAAAGTTCAAAACTCTGCTGCTAGGCTTGTTCTAAAGGCAAAAAAACGCGATCACGTCACTCCACTACTCCACTCACTACATTGGCTCCCTATACAGTCACGCTGTCTGTTCTGTCACAACTTTTTCTCGGATTCCTGCCCTTCTTTACTGTCTATTCACCCCTTCGACAATTTCGCGCCTCCGCAGAATCGCATATTCTGTCAGTTCCCAAGACACGCACTAAATTATATGGTGAACGATCTTTTTCTGCGCCCCCAAACAATGGAATTCTTTGCCACTACACATCTGCAATATACCAACCACACTGGCCTTCAAAACTGCACTCAAAACACATCTATTTAAACTATACTACCCTGACTGATTCCCCTCCTATAAACCGATAAACGTTCATGGGTTGCCTTGTAAAATTTCTGGTGTGGGTGGGTGAATATATTAGGGGTGTGCCGGAATCCGGTTCCGCCGGATTTTGCACTATCCGGTGAAATCCGGTTCCGTCGGATTTACATGTAACCGGAATCCGGAATATGCCAGATTTTGTGAAACAATTAAGTGATCTCCAACGGGGTATAAATTTATACTAGAGTGCTCGTGTAAACAAAAAAAGTGATCGCGCAAGCATTGCGCTATCTCTGATTGGCTGGTCGGTTACCACTTGATTACCTAACGCGATAGAAATTTATCTCAGTTTTTTAAAATTTACAGTAATTTTAATTCATATTTTGATTTATATTATCGTTCACTCAATTGTTAAAAATGCGTATCATTTTTGAGTAAAAATTAACATTACGTTAGCGTTCTAGTATAAATTGTCTTTGGTGATCTCTATGTCACCAAGCCATCTTCGGCGATTCTCGCTTGCGCTATGATCTGTGCTCTTTGGTTTAAACAACGGTATGACGTAGCCGCGGCGCTCAGCTGTTACAAAATATTTCGCCATATTGAATGCTTGAAATTGGAGTGGAGTTTATACTTTAAAACTTTATAACAGTAATTTATAAAATTTATCTCATTTTCGAAGCTAGTCCAAGCTACAATTCTAAATAATTTTCAATTTAGTAACGAATTTAAATTCAGCCGTGGGACCATCATGGCTTCGAATGTGGGTAGCGGGAGCGGGACCAAGACCAGCAAGAAACGCAGTGTCATCTGGAAATATTTTACTATTAGTGGATGAAGCTTATGTTAACTGCAATACATGCAATTTAAAAATATCTAGGGGTGGAAAAGACCCACGAAGTTACGAAACGTCAGCTTTAACCACCCATCTGCGAACAAAACACACCACTGTGTTTATTGAGTATGGAAAGGAGATGGCGCAAAGCGAACTTGAAAGGGCACGTAAGAGGTCTCCAGATGACAATGACTCAGGCTCTCAGCCGAAACAGCCAACATTTTCCATCTTCATTGATGGAAAGAAAAGATTTACCGGTATCTGCAAAGTACCAAAATCCGGAATCCAGGAGAAACCGGAATCCGGATCCGGCGGATTTCGCTTAAGAAAATCCGGATCCGGTTGGAAAAAATGGATCCGGCACACCCCTAGAATATACCTCTGGTTTTGTTTTGCTTACATGTTGTTTTTATTTCATTTATGTATTTTATTTTAATATCATGATTATGCCTCTTTGCTGTATACTATATTTATGTACAGCGCGGTGAGCGAGCCCAGCCCTAGGCTGGGGTACCGCGCTGGATAAGACCACTTATTATTATTATTATTATATGTGAGTAGCAACTACGGTACTGTGATAAATGTGCTAAGGCCAAGAAGAGATTTCCAGATATTTCTAAATATCAGGAGTGGTTTAAAAAACCATATGGATGCCGGTGAATGCGAGTCAAATCACCAAGGTACATCTGGTCAGATGGAACCAAAGGGCATTTTAAAAATCTTTCGCCGTTCAAATGAAAAGTATAACCTCACTTATACTAGCTATTTAGGGGATGGGAATTCTAAGAGTTTTAAAACTGTAGCTGAAGCTAATCCTCCAGTTTATGAAGGAGTATCCATTTCAAAATTAGAATGCTGCGGTCATGTCCAGAAGCGAATGGGGAAACGCTTGCTGGATAAATTAAATATAAAGGGACAACATATGTGGAGGGTGGTTAGTGGTAGAAAATTTAAAGGAATAGGTGTGGCATGCAGATTAACTAAATCTGCTATAAAGCACATTCAGGGACATTATGGCGCAGCGATTAGAAAAAATTCAAGGAGCATGGGTAAAATGAAAAAAAGGTATGTGGGCAATATTTCAAGACCGTGAGGGTAAGCATAGCGATTGGGGTAGTTGGTGTCCCAAAGATTTAGTAACTGGGAATAAGAATGTTCTTCCTTCTTTCGTGATGAACAATATTAAGAAAGTTGTCAAGGATTCTTCCAGGTGAAGCCAGTCTTTGTGGGCACCGATGGCAGCGAGTGATTTTAGTGACCACCGACATTTGAGGTCAAGCTACGCCAGAGGGGACAAAGATAGAGCCAGTGAATGATAGGATCGTGGTAGCGTGGGCGAGAGGATAAGCATATATATAGCGACACCGTTTTGGTAGACGACTACTCACCACAGCCACATACTTTGAAGAACACTAGAGGCTAGAGATCGGGGAAAGAATTAGACTTGGACTTACTTTGTGCCAGTTTGCCAGAGAGTCAACATAGAGAAGTGTATGTAAGGTGTGTGAATAAGGAAGCTTTAGAGTAGTTCGTGTGATTGATAGTTACGTTAGGTAGACGTTAGTAGTTTAGACGACTATGGTAAGTATCTAGTTGGGAGTTAGGATGGACCACATGGTGTAGAAGATTTATTCGTACTTTTCAGAAATAGTCGCCCTTTATTGTCATCGAAACGTGACACTAGATACTAGAAGAAGACAAATCATCACAAGCACTTGGCAGTGAGACAAAACGTGCATAGGTTGATACGGTGCAAGAACATGACCCCTCCATAAGAGTCCGTAGTGTTGAGGGAGTGATAAGTTAATTGCCTGTAGTGTTCAGTCTTAGTCTGCAGATGTGCTTTGCATGATTGCAGTTAGAGGACAACCATCATAATTATCAACCATTAATGAGTGTTATAGTGTATCTTTCAATATGTTTAACAATTACAGTTACATGTCATTATATGTTATGGTGTATACATTGTGTTTCATGTCAATTACTCATATACTTTAGATTATAAATTAGTCTTAGTTATTTTTAGTTGATTCGAAGACTTCTTTCTTAATTGTATGTTTAGTGTTTCCTTGCTTTTACCAACAAGGAGGTGTCAGAGTTAGTGTAGAATTTAGACCCAAATGTCACTTAGCGTGAAGGAGCTCGTGACACAAGTATTTGGGGAGCTTTCATCTGATGCTCTTTTAGCCAAATGCGTTCACGGTGGGACGCATAACGCAAATGAGGCTTTCAATAATTTAATTTGGTATCGCTGTCCGAAGCCTAATTTGTTGGGACAAAGAGGTTAGAAATAGCTGTAGATGATGCCACCATAGTTTATAACAATCGTGAATTAAAAAGGGCGGAAATATTTACCAATTTAGGTTTAAATATTGGCATAAGATGTCATCTGGTGATCCTGCAGGATTGACAGCATTCCTGGAGAAGGAGAATGTTGAACCCAGAATTATTGCTCACTACGTTGGAAACAGATTCAACATTTTGTTTCACCTTGGAGGAGTCATTTTTTAGATGAAATAATTACTGGCCCAGTACCGGTACGTTAAGAAATATTGCACATCTGTCAAATTGAGAACGGCCCTGCTGAATGACATCTGGTGCAATGAGATTCTTATTCAACTATGAGTCTTAGGTAACAAATTTCTATTTCTCTTTTCATTATTTCATACCAGGTAAATAGAAAAGATGAATAAATATTCAATTGTATGTGTATGTTTCTTATGCTAGTAATACTTAGTATTTCTCATGATAGGTCCCTTTGGGAAACTTGTAAATGGAGATTTTCATTTTGTTTAATTGTATTTTGATGAATGTTAAGAAATAGGTCTCTTTGGGAAACTTGTAAATGGACCCTGGATGACTCACTTTTACAGGAACTCTGAAGGTTTAAAGCATTTGGGGATGGTAGGAATTTTTGTTGTTTACTTCAGATACATTTTAAGGTGATTTTTGTTAAAAAAAAGCCAAATCATTATGGCATTATCAACATTTCTGGCTTTTTCCATTAATTTTTATTCAAGAAAGATTCCACACATGAGGACGTGCATTGCCAACCTGGAGAAGATCAACTAACAACCCAATTTGATGTTGACAATGGAGGAAGATGTTTTTAATCTACCTATCGACGAGGATGAAGTGTTGCTGGAGCTCCGGAGCCACGAACCGTGTACACGATTTTTTGAGACCGTTGCTGCTCTGTCTATAGGATTTCTATCAATCTTAAACAGGCAGCTTGAGGCGTATATTGTTGGGGAACTGGCTTATCCATCAGCAGAATTAATGTCCCTGACTTCATCAACCCCTGTTCATAATATCCATAGTGAGAGGGTTTTGGGGATGGTCGATGCCCAATTTAAAAGAGCCTCTAATGCTTCCAAGGGTTTTGTTGATGCCAAGGTTAAAGCTCTTGTCAACAAAACTATGGATTGGTTATTGGTTAAACCTATTTTGGAACAAGAGAGGCTCGTTAATTTTGCTATTGGTGAAGCCAGTGAATCTAGGATGGTGTTACAGAGTCAGCATAAACAATTAGGATAGCTTAAAAATTAGCGGTGGGACAGAAGAGGGACCAGGGATAGAAGAAAGTTAGACCTTTATTAGAATCTGATCGAGGGTTTAATGAGTGATTTCATGGTATATGTCAGAATGTTTAAGTTAAGCTGACAATGCTACTCTCTGGTAGAATGGACTGCCTTCCTATGAGAAATAGGCACACTTGGGATGTTGATGGGGAAGAGAAGGAGCATATTGGAGATTTAGTTGGGAATGTTAAGAAATCTGTAAAATTGTTTTGTAAGTTGTTATTTTCTGACATATATCATGAAGAAATAACATTGTCACATTTAGTTTCTGATGTTCTTTTGGGAGATTTTCATTTTGTTTGTGTTTTGATGAAATTTATTTGAAATTTCAGTTCGCTCATTGTAAAATTTAATTTTTAATATTTTGTTTACTTTCAGTTTCAGGTGGACAAGGATACAATCTGTTGCTGTGGACCGTGGATTGAAAGCTTTGAGCCAGCTCTTTCCAATGATATGCTCTTTGTATATGTCAGTGTCAGATATATTTGAAAATTTGAGTTGGAGTACCTATATTATACAATTTTTATTTGGGACAGGGAGAGGTTGATGTTTGAAAACATGACTTTTCTCTTTTCTATGCGTTTTTATATTTGTTTTTCATTTATGAATGGTCTATGTACATGGTTAGGTACTTGGATATGAGGCAATTTTTTACGCAATCGCGGCCCAAAGGGTTTTGAGACGCTTTTTTTTGTGCTGTAAGGTAGGGTTCACTAAAAAATTATTTTTTTGCGCTAGAAACATAAATAATATTTTGGGTAAGAAATTAGGTAAGTCTAATTTATCATTTTTTCAAAAACTATTCATTGTCCCATTATAAATTGACCTGGTGTACCTGGGAAATTCTATCGTACCTAACCATGTAAAATTTCAAGTCTCAAAAAGGACAAAAACATTGTTATTTTTGGCCATCATGGGGGGTCTATAATTTTGTCATTTTCGGAAGAAGAAAAAATGAGGCCTTGTACAAATATTTAGTCAACCATGTTCCAACTTCAGCTACAGGGCAAGTAATACATTATATCATAAAATCACTGACAGGAAAAGAAATAACAAATATTCCAAATATTTCTACTATTGCACAAATGGCTTATGAACTTGCAGTGCTTGCAGACATTCAAGCTGCTGAGTTTCTATTATTCTTTAAAAATGCAACTTTGTCCTGGGATGCAACAACACTAAAAGGAAGTCACGTGAACCAGATTCACATTAGTAACATAGGAACATCCCTTACTCTAGCTTTAAAAAACTTCCTGGGGGGAAAGCCATTGATTATGCTGACCATACCTGTCAAGTTTCAATTAGCATTGCTAAAACATATGCTCCGCTTAATAACGTCCCTGTCAGAGATATTGAAGAAAAGATTTTTGGTAACAGTTCCAACACATTAAGGGGGGAGGGGTAGCCAAATAATGGTAAAATTGATAATCGGGCGTAAAAAATCGATTTTCCGATTATAACATATTTTTATACTTTAACATCTTATAAACACAATTCCAAAGTGAAAAATTGGTTTGCATGATGTATTTATTGCTTAATTTCACTTTGAATAACACAAGTCAATCAAAAAAAAGTTTTTATTGTCCGAAATGCTCATTTTGGGCCATTAGAACAGCGATTTAAATTACGACTTTCCCGACAAATGAGGCATCGTTGGAAAGGTCAAGGAAGCGGCCTTCTTGCTGACCTATTTTTTTTATATATAGACGGCCACCTTAGCCGAGTGAAAGTTTGAAATGGATCACCATCTTGTAAAACTTATAATTTCATTGGTGGCTATAAATATCACAATGATATGTTACTATATTTAGCACGGGAACGCGGTGTCCCGGTTAAGGGGATCCACGGGTCACAAAAAAGTCGAAATTTGACAAAAATATTGATTCTTGAAAACTTGGATTTTCTGTTAGATTAATGTCTTTATTATCATTTGGTAAAATTAAAATTATAAAATTAGATAATTTTAACATAATAATTGTGATTTGAAGGGGTGGGGGGTCTATGTTTTTGTTTACAACTGACGCAAAATCAGCTTTTTTTAACACTCGTTTGCGCCGAAACCCCCGGTTCGATTTTATCATATTTGGTATCGTTCGAAAGCTAAACATCACGCGAAGAATGCCATTCCGATGAATCATTTATCTAAAAATAACCATTCACGTAAAAACGATGTGTATCACGTGTACACAAAGATAGATGATTGGCTAATTCGTAGTTATAAACAATTCTTTGCATTTTAATTGGTCCATGTCCGCCATTTTCCTTTGCGGAAGCGTGACCTTTTGAAATTTTCTACTTCGCTATATGTAAACAAAGAGAAAGCTTCTTTCGTCGATTCATGGTGACAATTTGCTTTACTGTTCAAGGATTTGATTATTTTCCAATTGATTTCGTCATTTACGGTAAGATTAATTTGTATATGATATTTTAAATAGATTTTGGTACCGGTATTATATTTTTTTATTGGTTATGTGGACTAGCTTAGTGCGGTAGCGTCAGTAACCTTAGGCTTAGTTTAGGTTTAGACTTAGAATTTAGAAGTGAGCGTACACTGGGAAGACCTATGACTATCTATTATTATAGTTACGTTAATGTTTAATTTCTAATTTAGACGCAAACTAAATTTACATATAATTAATTACCGTATAATTAATAATAGTATAACGATTTATATAACCTACACTTTACACTACACTTACAAGACAAGTGAAACACTTGAAATTGAAATATTTATACTATCTATAAAATTAAAATATAGTTTTAGGCCTATTTTTATTTACTAGTTCTTGTTGAGCCTACTAAAATATTAAAATTACTGTTATGTTCATTATAGTATAGTTGGTTATTTTCAATTACAATGTCTTCATTCATGCAACTTTTTTTTGATATAAAGATTGCTTTTTTTATGATATGGTTTTCTTATATTAATTTTTTTTTATTATTTCTCTATTATTTCAGTGTCATGCCTCCAACAAAAGAATTCACCAAGTCTAATGCCCCAAGATCTAAGCTGAAGAGAAAGCGACAGACAGCTATGGCAAGAGCGGCAAAGTTGCAGAAGCGAGATTGCTCAGCCGATGCTTTGTCCCCTGCCAGTTCAACAATCACTGTACCTGATATTCAGGATATCCAACCTGAGTCTCTTCAACAGGGACAGTCATTATCTGCATCAAAGCGTAAACTTTCGTTTTTTGCTAACAACGACAGCCCCATTGATTCACCTTTGCCGACAACATATGTCGCAATTGAAACTTTGCAGACTTTATTTACAGGGCTGCAATGTCCTTCTTGCTCTTCGCAGTCTCTTCGCCTTCAGCAGGATGAGAAAAAAACTGTGGACTGGCAGTATACTTGCAGGTATTTTGTTCAACCTGTGAAGAGGTAAAGGCAGAGACAAATACCTCTCCAAAATCTGACAAGGTCCATACTCTTAACAGACAGGCCGTGGCTGCACCATTAGCAACGGGAATGGGCTACGCTGGTCTAAAAAAAATTTCTGAACTGATGAATGTGCCAGTCATGCATTCAAAAACCTATAGTCAGCATACAAAGGTAATTTTTGAACAGACAGCTTCATTCTCAGCAAAGTTACTGGCTGAAAGTGCTGAGATTGTAAGAAAGGCTTATCCAGAGCAGGAGAATAACAAAAACTCAATCATCGATATTGATGTATCGTATGATGGTACGTGGCAGACAAGGGGCCACAAGTCAAAGTATGGTGTAGGCTGCATCATAGAAAATAGAACTGGACTTGTGGTGGACTTCCATGTGATGTCAAAATATTGCCATACCTGCAGCAATATAGGAGGTAGATTTATGAAAATAAGTCAAGCCAGGTTTGATGTTTGGTATCAGGACCACAAGTCATCCTGCGACATCAACCATCATGGCTCAAGTGGGAGCATGGAACAGCAGGCTGCCGTGAAAATGTGGGCTCGTTCATTGGAGAGGCACGGCTTCAGATATAGGAGTGTTGTTTCGGATGGCGATACAAACACTATAAAGGCCATCCATGAACTTGACCCATATGAGGGTCTCACTGTGGAAAAGCGAGAATGTGTCAACCATGTAGCAAAAAGATTGGGCACAGCTTTGAGGAATGTGGCGAAGGTTAAAAAATAGCAAAAAATCACTCTTGGTGGTAATGGGAAAGGGAAGCTTACTCAATCTAAGATTGGTAAGCTTCAGAAGTATTTCACTAAAGCCCTGCGCTCCAACTCCACTGTTCCTCAAATGCGAAAAGCAATATGGGCCACATTTCATCACTGTATTTCCACAGACGAGAAACCTCTTCACGGTGACTGTCCTACTGGTGCAGCTTCATGGTGCTTCTACCAGAGAGCTGCATCAAAAGGTCTCCCACTTGGGACACATAAGAAGATGCTCTCAACTTACCTATGCCCTTTAGTTGCAGAGCACATCAAACCAGTATTTGAAAAGATGACGCAGGATGACTTGTTGCAGCGGTGTGTTGAGGGGCAGACGCAGAATTTTAATGAATCAATACATTCTGTGATTTGGAGTCGTTGTCCTAAGCACCTTTTTATTGGTAGGCAGCGGCTTGAAATTTCAGTATGTATTGGTGTTGGGGAGTTCAACATGGGATCGAAGGCCTCGCAAGATTTTTTGACCCTAATAAATTTGAAGGCAGGGGTTCAAACCCATCTTCTTGGTAAAAAAAGGGACAGTACTCGTATCTGTAAAGCCCAGAAGTCCTTGGAAAATAATGAAACATTGAGAAGGAGGGTTAGAAAAAAAGCTGTAGAAAAAGAAATGGAGAGAGTTGAGTTGCAGGAGGGAGGGCCGCAGTATATTCCAGGAGGGGCCGATTTTTGATGTTATGTTACTGTATTTTTCTAAATTTAAATGTATATATTCCAATTTGTATTGATTATGTAGTATGATATTTTGAATTTAAGTCATAATAATGTTGTACTGTTTTTAATATGCAAATTAAGATCATCTTTTTTTATGAATTTTTTTTTTTTTTTTATCAGGGTGGGCATTGCTTATTAGTCACTAAAAATTTTTTTTCCATAATTTTACATCAATTTTTTGCTTATTAATTTTCCAAATGATTTTTTTTTTGAATTAGATATATTTTATTTGTTTGTTTTAATGAATAAATTTTTTTTTTTTTTTTTTTTTTTTTTTTTAATTTTTTTTTTTTTTTTTTTTTTTGATCAGGGTGGGCATTGCTTAGTCACTAAAAATATTTTCCATAATTTTACATCAATTTTTTGCTTATTAATTTGCCAAATGATTTTTATGTTGAATAAGATGGACTTTATTTGCTTATATTATGAATAAATTTTTCTTTTCTTCAAAGAAAAGTTTAATTTCTGTTTTTCTCAAAATAATTTTTTTTAAAGCATACTGAATGTTATGATTCATTTTTCTATGCATCTACCTGTTCAATTGTTTTGAAATTGTGTATACTTGTTTAAATATGGTTTAAGTCCATAGTGACAGAGCAGGTTAGGTTAAAAATGATCATGAAAAAAAAATATTTTAACTGAAAGTGGTATTTTTTAAGAAAAATATGTGCGGCCAAAGAAGAAAAAAAGAGCACCAAATGAACATTAAAAAAAAAAAGTCTGCCATCGTTCTACCCAAAGTCTCATTGTTATCATATTTAGTAGGCTTGTGGCTTATTAAAAGCAAAATTTGAGACCTGTACCTGCTGTGGCTTTTATATAAAACACTTCCAATGATTCCCATGATTTTACCACCTCGACCCCCATTTTGCTCCGCTGGAGTAAAATTTTTGAAAATAATTAAATTTGTCCAACATATTTTACTTATCTAAGCCCATATACATAATATAAAAACTTTAAACATGTTAAAATGTTAATAATTTAAAAAATGAAAATGAAGTTAGTTAACCCCCTTAACGCCAGACAACAATGCAACGCGACAGCGTACTCGACACGCCATTTTGTGAAAATATTCGCCGTCACTATCTTACGTTGATATCACTCGATCTACAGTTTTCAATAGGAAATAATTTCCTGATCGCAACTTTGCAAACAAATTTAAACCAAAACTAATAAGGTAAGCATTTTAATTTTTTTTTTCTTAGTTCATTGTCTCAATATTGATAAATATATATTAATGTCAAATTTTATTTAGGCTTTAGGACTATTATTATTACTAGTTTAGTAGTATTAGTACTAATAGTAGTAGTTACAGTAATTATTAGAACATTAAATGAGAGCTATGATTTATACAATTTTACGGGGATTTAGAACAGCGATTACTTTCTTTATTTTGTATTTATTATAAAATATAGGAAAAATATATTATACTATATTATATATACCTTATAAGGCCGTGTGCATTATCTTATCTATCATCACGTTATGATTTTTCCTAGGTTAGGGCCTATAAATAAAGTACCGTAGTGTATGTTACTTTACTTTATTTTTATGAAAACATGATAGGAAAGGAATTATTGCTGACAATTTCTTACAAAATAATAAGTCTCTATGATGGATTTTAAATATTTTGTGCATATTTTGTTTTTACTTTCAGTGCAATGGCACCCAAAAAACCTTCTGTTTCTTGAGCCAAAAATAATGTTCGCTCCAAGAAAGCTCTCATGGCTAAAGCGAGGGAAGCTAAATTAGCCAAGAAACTCGAGGCTTCCATACCATCACCAAATGATGCTTCAACGTCACCACCAAACAAGGCTTCAACATCTGAAAGGAACATCTCGGCGAACATCCCGGTCAGAGAGTCTGCCTCAAAAAGAAAATTGGATTTTTCATCTGCAGAGACCTCTGTGATAAATGGAGTGGATGGCTCTCTGTCTCTTGCAATAGTTGACATATCAAGTTTATCCACCCTATTTAACAAGATAGGCTGTGAATTTTGTAGTGAAAAGTTGACCCTTGTGACAGAGAGGACAGGCTCTGTCCTTATGTTGAAAGTTTATTGTAAACGGTGCAATCATCTTCATGCAAGCAATGCAACTTCAAGAACATTTGCTCAAAGCAAACATTATGACACAAATAGACGGCTTGTTTCTGCGTTCATCAACGTGGGATTAGGCTTTTCTGCCATGGAGTTCTTTTGTGAGGTGATGGGCATGAATGCAATCAATGAACAAAAAAACGTACAAGGCTCATGTTGAGAAGATATATGAAAGAATGGATTGTTACAATGATTTTATTAGAGCTGATGCTGTTGAAAAAGAGAAACAGGTGCATGGAGCAACGAATGAAATTCTGGACATCACTGTCAGCTTTGACGGATCGTGGCATAAAAGAGGCCATACTTCCAAGCATGGAATTGGTGTTGTCATCGAGGCTACTACAGGATTAGCCATAGATTTCCATGTCATGTCGTCATATTGTCAGGTAAGAAAAATAATTTTATTTTCAGGTTTTTTCTTTATTTATTATTGCTATGAATTGAATTTTTTGTTTTTGTTTTGCGCAGCTAACAATTTTAAATAAACTCTTTTTTTTTTTTAAATCTTAGCTATGTTCAACCACTGGGAAGGCTATGCTGAAGAAAAGTGAAGCTGCCTATCAGAACTGGTATGCTACCCACAAGGACAGCTGTACAATTAACCATTCTGGTTCTGCTGGCCTTATGGAAGCAAGGTCTTCGCTACACTAGTTTTGTCAGTGATGGAGACTGTAAAACATATAATGAATTGTTGTCTTTGGCACCGTATGAAGTGCCAATAAAAAAGGAGGAGTGCACCAATCATGTGGCTAAGAGACTTGGAACTGCCCTGAGGAACCTTGTGACTACTGAGTCTAAGTTTGGTACAACTTTGGGTGGTCGCAAAGCTGGAAGTTTAACTCAGGTAAACACATTTTCTTAGTTTGTTAGCTTTACTTTAAGCCTTTTGTTGCCATTATTAAATTTATCATATTTATGAGATTTATGTAAATTAGGATTTATATTTGGCCTTGAATTTTTTTCATTTTTTTACCTTAAAATTTACAAAATTAAAAAATACGGCTTGCCCTCGAGATTTTAGGGTAAAGTTGTTTTCTAATTTTACAATCGTAATTTAGATTTATTTATTTTAATTTACAGACAAAGATCAACTTGCTTCAGCAGTACTACAAGAAGGCTGTAGCCAGCAGGGTCAGTAGTACCTCAGAATTGCGACAGAAAATTATGACGACATTTCAACATGCGTCATCAACGGACGAGGAACCAAAACACCACTCTTGCCCTACTGGTAAATCATCGTGGTGCTTTTGGCAAAGAGCTATTGCTTATAACAAGTCACCACCTTCACATAAGGGTAACAGCAGTAGCTTCATTTCACCGATGGTTGCTGACAAAATAAAGCCCATTTATGAAAGGCTGACCACAGATGTTCTTTTAGAAAGATGTTTATTGGGGATGACGCAGAACGCCAATGAGAGCCTGCACTCCAAAATATGGGCCTATTGCCCAAAACATATTTTTGTGGGGAAAAAGAGAATAGAAATAGGGGTTGCTCTCGGAATAGCCGAGTTCAATACTGGTAGTTTAGGCCTGAGGAAATTTTTAGATAATGTCGGCTGCTCTATAAACATCCTCACTATATAAAAGGGTCAAAGTAGGGACAACAGAAGAGTACTAAAGGCTGAAAAAAATGAAAGCAACGAATCTAAGAGAAGAAGGAAAGAAATAGTGCTAGTATTTTAGCTCAGCAGGAGAATATTAGATTAGAGGGGGGTAAAAGTTATGATAGTGGTAAATATTGATTTTTTTTTGGGGGGGTGGGGGGGGGTGTGGGGATATAAAAAGCATGCTTTCTTTTTGTAAATGATGCCATTTTAGCAAGTTTTTTGTTTATTGTGACAATATAATGTTTAACTTTGAAAAAAAAACAAATTAGGACGTATCCAAGTTATAATCGCAAAATAAAATTTTTATTGCAAACTTTCTTTTTGCATTTTCTCAATTGTACGTTTTTTTCCATGTGTTCTGATGGTAGAATCAAAATATTTTGTGAATGGCCTAATAGATTTGTTTGAAACTTATAACATAAGCTTATTATATATATATCTATACACTCTAAGAAGGATTTGCACACACTATACACCATTAAAAAGTTATTGTGATTTTAAACATTTCTAAGGCGGAAAAATACTAATAATTTATATCTTAAAATTTAAAAAATTCAAAAAAAAATTATTTTTCAAGGTTTATTAATTTCCTTCTGCCAGTGTATGCATTGTGATGATGTTAAGTGGTACAAAAATTCTCACATGCTAAAGGTAGTTTTTAAAAAATTTTGAGTCATGAAAGTAATTAAAAATGGCAATTTCTGACTCATTTATTCAAATCAAAAGCAAAAAAAAATATATTTCTATCAAATCTGACTTAATTTCATGTTTTAATTTTAATAACTATTTCTATTAACTAATGATATAATAAGCAGCTTTTATGAGGTATTAAAAATGTTAGCATTTTGGCTACCCCTCCCCCCTTAACTGACAGAGCTCCTGTAAATCAAGCTGTAATTGAAAAATTAAATGAAGCTTTTTCTGTAAACTTACTTGAAATGAATTGTAACCTTCATCCTTTAGATAGTTTAGCTACAGTAGCGAGGCAGACGCTTAGCAACTTAGATAAAATTTACTCAGTTGAAACTAGCACAGAAGGGCGCGTGCAGCACTTGGCATTTATAGCATTTCAAAGTTAAGGTGGGTTCTTTTTAATATGAACTGATATTTGAAAAATTTGCATGAAGAATTACAACACAGAATAAAATTTTAATGCTTTAAAATAAAATTGTAATTGAAGACCCTAGTGCTAAAAGTACTTAAGTCACATTTTTTTTAAAATCAAATGAAACGTGGACCTTTACTTATCCGGTTTAGCCCCATATATAGCATAAATTTGGAGACGTTAAAATGTACCTAAGTCCCCTTTTTATACAAACCAAAAATAAGAATGATCAAATTTAATGGACAAAAAGTACTGAAGTCCTATGTTTCGGTGCTAAAAGTTCTTATCTCCCCTTAAATTTGGAGACGTTAAAATGTACCTAAGTCCCCTTTTTATACAAACCAAAAATAAGAATGATCAAATTTAATGGACAAAAAGTACTGAAGTCCTATGTTTCGGTGCTAAAAGTTCTTATCTCCCCTTGGCCAATCACTTAGCTGCATTTAGTTGTCTCAAACCTCGAAAAAAATGGCGGACGAGGCGAGCTCTGACCAACCTGAATATGAATCCAAAGCGAAAAAGAGAAGACTAACACCATCAAAATGGAAAAGAAATGTAATTAAGCTGGCTAAAGTCAGAGGTAAGAATATATTTATATTATTACAATCAATTTACTGTTGTGGGGATATTAAAATTACACTATCGCAAACTGGGTCAAGATGCCCCGATCGATAACTATTAACTCTTACTATTATTAGACTTAGACCTTAGTCTTACCCAGGCCCAGGTATTTTTAGCTGATACTGAAACATTGTCAGCATTTTTAAATATAATAGAACCTCTATTTCATATTTTTATATTAATATTCTAGTCTATAGAATTTAGTACTTAAGATTACACTAGTACTACTACTAGTAGTAGTAGTAGTAGTAGCAGCAGTGGCACTGCATGGCATTATATGACTGTTCACTCATTACTGTCCTGCTTTTAGTAGGTTTAGTCCTCCTGATGCCTAATACTAATAACCAAACGTTTATATTGCATTTAGTTATTCTTAAATAGTGATTATAGTAACTTAAAGTTAAAGTAGTATACTACTGCTTTTACTTTTATATAAAATAAAGTGTCTGAAAAATAAAACGGATTACTATTTTTATTTTAGTTGAAGGGCAGTGTTCTATTGTTATTAGTATGATACAAGATAAATAACATCGACCATGCCATGGAATTATATTTTAAAACATATTATTTCAGGAGAAGCTCACACATCCTATGATAACAAGGTCAAGCCATCAAGGGAGCCTGCAAGAGTAGAATGGCGTTGTAAATGTCTGACAAAATTCACAGATTTTGAGATGGAAAGAATTTTATCAGAATTTAATGGTCTTAAAGATCATGAGGCTCAAAATATATATCTTCAGGGTTGCATAAGTGTAAACGATGACACTAGTATTCGTCGAAGGCCCAGAAAAGAAAATGGCAAAGAACGAAGCAGCTTTTCATATTCAGTCACTGCACTGGACAAAACTATTTCCATTTGCAAGGCAGCATTTCTTGCTTTGCATGGGATAAAGGAATCTAGGCTGAAGAGAAAAGTACTTAACTTTTCTGTCCCCATTAAAGATGGGAGAGGAAAACATGGAAACCATAGAAAAATTGATAAAAAAATCTGAGATCGTGTTTGTGACCATATTAGACTGTTTCCTGCACGTGAAAGCCACTACAGCAGAGCAAAGAACAAGCACAAAAAGTACCTGGATTCCTCTTTGACAGTTGCAGAAATGCATCGCTTATTTTTAAAGGAAAATCCAGATCTTACGGAGTGCAAATACTGGTTTTACCATGACATATTTAACTTTGAATTCAATATTAAATTTGGATTTCCACGGAGTGACATATGTGATAAATGTGAAAAATTTCAAGCACAAATAAAAGCAGCAGAATCTTTAAATGATGCCAACGTTGTTAAGGACCTGAAACTTCAGCATGAGCTTCACATAAGGAAAGCTGATGTATTTAATGTGCAGATCAGAGAAGCCACAGAAGCTGCAAAACAAAGTAAAGACACTGCAGTGATCTGCATGGACTTTGAAAAAAATTTACCTCTACCTCTAACCGGCATTGGGCAAGAATATTATAAGCGCCAACTGTGGATCCACAACCTGTGTATTCATGACAATGTAAATGAATCTGCACAAATGTATCTTTATGCTGAACATTTTGCAGCTAAAGGCCCCAATGAAGTAATTTCATGTCTAGACCATTACATTTCTTGTCTTCCAGCTACCACTACAAAGATAATAATATTCATGGATAACTGTTTTTCACAGAATAAAAACCGATACATCTTTGCCTATCTACAAAGCATTGTGCATAAAAGTGTTTCTTTAAGACAAGCTTATGTTAAGTATCCCCTCCCTGGACATAGCCGAATGCCTTGTGATCGGGATTTTGGACGAATTGAAAAGAGGAGACGGAAAAAAGACAGGGTCATTCTACCGTCACAGTGGGTATCACTTATAAAGAGCACAGATACCAACAAGCCATTTAATGTTGTTTACGTGGAACATCCACTAACAGACAACATGATGGAAGATGGAACCCCTGTTGTTAAAGTCCTTGACTATAAAAGAGCATATGACCCCTTGCTAAAACCAGTGACTGGCATTAGTGAGTTTAGAGGGGCGAAATTTGAAAGAGGTCAGGTACCACTAAGCCGAAATTCTATGACTGCAGAATGCTCAGACGTCATATATACTTTTAAACGTGGGAAAAAACTTTCAACACTCCTTTCAACGAAACCTGATCGTGCTTACATCAATTTTTTGCCTGTCAAGACAGCAAAATATAATGACATATGTGAACTGTTAACGCATGTCAATATTCCAGATGATGTTACCTTTTATAGTACTATTAAAGGTAAAGATACAGAGGAAGACAAGAGTGACACTGATGACATTGAGTAGACTCATTTGCCATCTTAATTTGTGCTGAGAGTAGCATTATTTTCCAACTAAAGTGTGTTTTGTGTGTTAATAATATAATAAAATGTATTTAAAAACATGATTTTGTTGAAAAAGTGCTTAAGTCCAGTGTTTGGTTTCAGTGCAAGAAGTACCTAAGTCACGGAATAGGACAAAAAGTACTTAAGTCAAAAAACTAAATTATCTATATCTTTAAAAAAATGAGGGTTTAAAGCTTAAAAAAAAAAAAAGCGTTATTTATGGGATCCAGTTTTAATCATGCAATTAAAAGCTTTAGCATTTTTTTGGTAAATTTTTAACTGGCCCATGGATGACCCTGTTCTACGGTAACAAGCACAGTAACTTGGAAATGGTATGTTATTGTTTATTAATTAAGTACTGAACATTACATTTATAATTTATATCTTTAATTCTATGACTTTTAAACAATGCTTATGAATTATAAAGATATTTTCTTTTTCACAAAAATTGAAACATGGTTCTTTTTTTCAGGGACCTCATATACAGAAGTCAATCAGAAATTTAGAGTATTTAACTCTCTGCAGTCCGACCATAGAGAAATGGTACTTATATGTACCAAAGATTTTGTGGGTGGGTTATTTATTTTTTAATTTTAATTTTTAATTAAAAAAATTATATATTATATTTTAATAATTTTAATAATTTGTGTCATTGGTTTAAGCATTTGTAAAAATATTAAAATTATTACAAAATTTGAAATTACTATTACAAAAAAATATTTTTGGAAACTTAGTCAGCGCGGAGCATCCATTGAAAGCATCGCCGATTTCCAAAAATCAAAATAATATTAGTGTCACAAAAAAAAATAATTACTGGTATTAATATGGTCAAATGATTTTAATTTCCCGATTTATCACGGAATTATTTGTTTTTCTAATGTAATGTATCCAAATGGAGACTCTTATCATGAAATTTATCCGGATTTGCATATAAAAGTACCGACTAATGCTATCGTAAACATGTAAGTTTAGTTTTAATTGTCATTTCCCGACTATAAAATTAATAATAAAACAATAAAGTGATATTTTTATAAATTTAATCGGCTGAATTATATTATATTCATTTATACTTATTTTGATATATTCTATTTGAATTTTATTGAGTTTCAATAATTTTATAATAAATAAAAAGCGTGGCTATGCGAAATAAATATTTTCTAAAAATAGCGGGAAAACTCCGGCCAATAAGAACTTGCGTACTTAAAATAAAATTAAAGTTAAGGACATCTGAGTTATTAACTAAATATATTTCTTTCAAATATGTTATAGCCAAGAATAATCTTCTACATTTTCTAATAATACATAATAGAAATGTGTTTAAATTTAATTATCCTTATCGCTAGTCACTAGTATTACTAGAGACTACTGTCGGCAGAATAAAAAACAAAACATTTATGTTTTTATTAAAAGTTTCTTAACTCTAATGGGAAGGAGGAGAGAGAGATAAAAATGCAGATATTGGATCAAGAAGCCCTTATTCCTTATTGATCCTAGATATTAAGCCTGGACTCCACCCTTTTACTGAGTTACAGAGTTACTGGATGAATAGCTTTAAAGATTTTACCCTAAAAATTAGTGGTTGTTGTGAGCGAGAGTTGTTGTGAATGTTGGGTAGGGGGAGTTGTGGATCGTGAGTGTTTTGTGAGTTGTTGGTCGAGAGGTCAGAGCGTGAAGTTAGTCCGTGGTGTTGCACGTTTGCGTAGGCTGAGTTGTATTATCGCTGTTGAACGTCGTCACTGTGAATTGCTATTGGATCCTGTAAATAAAGAACTGTTGTATTTCCATGCTGGAGTTGTGGTGTATGTATAGATGTGAAGAAAGTGTTGTAAACCCCTAGACAACGTGGAGTCTGCTGACTGTGCAGTAAACGCAACTACTGCGCGATGTGTTGAAGTGTAAGGACGAAGATCCTAACATGTCAAGTATTGAGAAGGTCGCAACTGGAGACAACGTAAGAAGGCCGCGACATTTGATGAAGGCCTCAGCTTATTAAATTAAGGTCGTAACATTTGAAGTTACGAAGTTAGGAAGGAGGTTGTAACAGTGGTGGTAAGTTTTAATCCAATCACTTGGTAGCAAAATGCATAAAGAATAAACTCTCAATATTGTTATAACATATGTTATAATGTATTTTCTATGTACAATGGTTTACTTTTATACTAATTTAGGCATTTGGACTAGGATTAATGGTATTTTCCCTTACTGATAGCATACTATTACTGATACCATTAGTGTTAATTTAATTATGAATCAATCAAATTTTTTTTTTCACAGGTTCTTTATTGAGTGAATATTCTGTGGTGAAAAATCTTAACTAATCTTATGATGAAATCAAGTCCAGGACAAGCTCTTATTTATCAAATATAATTATTATAATAAAACTGCAGACTGTTTTAAGAAATAATATTTGTTCAGAGTCCATAAATATAATTAAGGAATACTGTAGTTTATCGGCCTGTGTTATGTGAGTATTATAACAAAGATATGTAAAAATACCAGTACATGGGAAAAAGTAGATCACATTAGTGAGGAATGGATCATATTTGACATTAATATCAAAATTAGCATTAATGTACTGAAACATTACAATTTTTTTTAACTTTGACATCAGGGAATACCGCTATTTTAAAATTTAAAACAAAAACAACATTGACTCTTGTTTTGAGTTATTTATATAATCATCAAATTTTCCTTAGTTATCTTTTACTCAAGAATTATTAAGAAATATATTGAATATACAAATCTATAAGCTATGAAGCCCATTTTTTAAAATATATTACATACAAAACATAATTTTAATGAAAAGAAAAATTATAGTGCATTTTTTAGAAAAAAAAGACAAAATATAGGTTTTGCTAAAATGTTGACAACTTTTTGATTGTTCATAGAATGTTTATCATGTTTGACTATGAATTGTATTAGATGATGAAGTATTTTATTTAAATAAATTTTAAATCTTTTATTACAAGGATTTTTTTTTTCCTTCATACTGTGTGAAAATTTTGTCAAAACTTTGCATAAAATGAAAAAAATTAATTCTCCAATAATGTTTCAATTATTTTTATAACAAAGAAAATAAAATATACAAAAAATATATAATGATAGCTGAGTCAAAGATGAACAATTTAATACATATAACTAATCAGATCAGAGCTACTTCAGATAAGTTAATTATTTTAAAAAATCACCTTAAGATTTTTAAGAAATGTGAAAAAAACGTCAGACTGCAGAGAGTTAATTAAAAAAAAAAAATTTAGATAAAGCAGAAACTAATATTTTTGGAGAGCAGATAGATGCTGCATCGACAATACCTTTTGATTGAGACGATGCTCAGTTAAAAATAAAGGAAGAACTGGCTAAAGCTTTTCACAAAAAGCTCACCCAACAGCTTATGGATTTTTTAGAGGGTGGGAAATTGCATAACCCTTCTAGAGAGATGTTACTTCAGGCAGCATCAGTTCCTGCTCATAACATTTGGGCCAAACGATCCCTTGGAATGACAGACCATGTTTTCTTGCACTCCCCAAATGCTACTTTTGGATTTTTAGATGGCAAAATTAGGGCAAAAACAAAACAATAGAGTGGTTAGAAGAACAGCAGACCAAAGGAAATGATATGTTAATGTTTGTGATTAAGAGAGCTGGCCAGCTGAAGAAAGAAGAGTTACTAAGGGGTAAAAGAGTTAAAGCAATTATTTCTCGGCAACAGGCAGTTGTTAAGAAAAGAGATGAAGCACATAGGAAAAAGATAAAGATGGAAAAAGTGCTCTATATTCTAAGGGACAGATTAGTGCAGAAGTTTTATTTGATATTCCACCACAAATTAAAATAAAATGAGATGTTATCATTGAGGACAAGACGTCTGTTGTGGGTACTTGCATAAAACATATTTGAAGACCTCAGCGGAAAAACCAGACATGTCACAAAATTTCATTTTTGAGTTATCCCCCTTAACAAATTCAGCCCATAATAAAGCTTCAGATGACACTGAAAACTACTGCAAAAATCCCTTTGCAAAAATCACTTCGTTTACAAGTAATCTGGGATTTAAAATAGTGCCAAAAACGTTCAAACAAAACAAAACGATGTCAATATCGGAATTGACTGGAGCATATGAAGTGTCTGCATCTTAAATCTTATACTTATATATACTGTTCATGTAGTCTTGATTTTTTGTTGAAAACAATTAAGCACTAAAATAAGGGATTAACCCCTAAACCTAACCTGAAAAATAAACCAAATGTATCCCTCAACCTAAAGTGAACCCTAATTCACTCACGTGTATATTTAACATGCAAATGCCATCATCAGCATGGCCATATCTCTTCAAATTTGCCACCATCATCGAGGCGATAAGAGCTCGTTGCTTACAGTACAGCTGCCCAGGGAGAAATATAATTCACATAAATAGGTCTAGCTCTAGCGGCGTACCGTGGCCTAGGCATGGCTCAAGTCAATCATTGCTGCGAACGAGTCTAGCGTGACACTAACTTAACCATTCCATACTCATACTTACACTTGTCGAAAACACCGGCCGATAGTGAAATTGGTGATACGTGATGATACAGTATAAAAAATTGGTTGATCTTGCATCTGAGTTCCCAACATCAACTCATTAATCATGTCATATTGTAGCTCTTGTATACTGACTTCAATACATTAGGGGATCATGATTAATCTGTAATATGAAGATGATCACTGACCAGAGTCGGGCGCGAAATGTGCTGCCTTCCAAGGATGTTCATAAAATGTTGATTAGCAATGCTGCCACTCAAATTAAACATTCCCCAGGTTTGGTTAAAACTTGCCCCAGATTTAAAACAACGGAAAAATTTTTTCTAAAAAGATGCCGTGGCATTCGTCCTTTACATTAGCCCATCTCTTTTTTTTTTTTTTTTTTTTTTTTGGGGGGGGGAATACAACAACAAACAATTTAATAAATTTTACGAGATAGAAAAAGAACCTACATTTTCATGAATCTTTTGTCTTTCACGGCGCTTTTTTTAATATCATGGAGACCTCTTCTGTCTTCCAACATACGTTATAAAAGTTGCCAGATTGGATGTATCTAAATTTTAATAGAGGCTGCGAGAAGTGAGAGTTTTGGTTTATTAAAAAATATTTAAAATTATTGTAGGGTTTGTAAAGGTTTGTCAATAAAGTACGTCACGCTGCAGAGGGGGGAGGGGGTGTAAGAAGGTGTGACAGTTTGTGACAGGCCATGTGTGACATCACACATTTTTTTTTTAAATTATATTTCTAAGTTATTTTTTTTTTTTTAGTACAATTTAATAGCTTTAAAAATAATTTTCAAAAATTTTGTGAAACATTTGAATTAGTTTGATGTCAAAATAGCAGGAAATGCCTATCTCCTGAATGTGTTGTTCACGATCCCTCTCGCTAGGAGCGCTAGTATGCTGTTTCGAAGCCTTGTTTTATGTGTAGCCTTGCCGAGATCAATAGGAGTTTTCAAAGTACAACCATATGATCTTTATTGTCCATCTTTGCAGACAAGCTTACTTGATCGAAATTCAGATGATGTTGAGTGGCTAGATGAGGATGAAGTTGATCTGTCTGCAATTATCCTTCCAGGAAACAATGATGGTGAAAGATTGATGCCAGTAGAAACTATGGATGAACACTTCATTTCACCATGGATGGATGATGTCCAGTGAATATTTGGGTCTAAAATGTAAAGGAAAAAAAATTCGGCCGACCGGTCGGCTCCCCAGTTGTTTTTGGGTTCAGTTATTTACTGTTGTTGACCCTCAACAAATAAAAAAAAAAAGGATTCGACCAATGGGAGGAGATAGATAGAGCTTATGGCAATTATTGCTCACACCGACAATGCTTTTATTTTAAGTGCTGAATGGTTAGATGAGGATGATCTTGACTTTTCTGGGATATTAGTGCCGCAAGATTAAAATGATCATTCAGCTGCTATAGACTTTGCCCATCAGGGGCGTCATTTCATTTTTTTTTGGGGGGGGGGCAAAACTTGGTCGGCTTGTTCAGTTATTTCTGGAGGCGCCACAGTACATAGCAATTTAAATAAAACCTGTAAATAAGGGGTTGGGGCAAATTCCCCCCTGCCCTAACCAAATTATGGCCCTGATGCCCATTGTTACGATAGAGCAAGCCTAGCTACTCCTTGGGAAGATTATAGCAGCTAGAAACTATACTATAATTTTCAGCAACATTTTCCTGAAATTTCCTGTTTTTCTGGATTTTTTGGTTTGGCATACTCAGGAGTCGACTGTGGGCGGCTCTAGAGTACGCCCAAAGTCATGTGAACACGAGTTGGAACGAGTTCAGGACTTTTCCGAATTTTCGAGCGATCATGAATAGGAGGTCTAGGTTGGTGCCTTATTTCTCGTGCCCAAAAAAAATTTAAAAACCTATGGTCCATGGTGAGTTAAAAGATGTTATGCAGTAAACTTGTCTGCACAGTGTTCGTCACGGATGCTCGTTGCAGACTGCGTGTGTATCCCCAAAACAGGCAGACGTGAGTTTAAACACATTTGCTTCCGTAGCTTCAATTAGCTATGGGACATGTGCTCACTTACTTGTACCCATGTTCACTTGTCATGCGTCCAGTTGTCTGGGAAGAGTTCACTGCATTGGTCGGAAATCAATTTCTACGCCCCCCAGCCCCGCGGGACGTCATTTGGGCATTTGACCCATCCCCTGAATTTGCAGGTTTGATTAAAATTGCTATATACTGTAGCACCTCCCAAAATAAACAACTCAACAAGCCCGCCAAATTTTATTTTTGCCCCACCCCCGATTGATTGGATAAAAATTTTTTAGACAAAAATAGACCAAAAATTTATTAAAGAAAAGAGAAAATAAAGGAAAAAAAATATCCGTTCGTTCACCATACAAATACGCTACTTTTTTTTCTCCCCCCCCCCCCCCTCCCTTTGAAAAACCCCTCCCTCCCCCCCCCCCCCCCGACTTCAAGGGACCATCCGTATATTCCGAACGCACTGGGGGGGGGGGCGCAATACCGAGTTTTAGTGTCAGTATATCAAAACCATTAGCAAAAGATTGTTCATTAATATAAAAAGCTGGAAATCCATTAGACAACTTTAAGTTTAAGTTTTTTAAATTAAAAAAAAAATAATAACCTTGTTCCTAGTAGGGGTGGTGGTGAGAAGGGCTAGGGTTAAAACATCAGCTATTACATGTACTTAAATGCATGACCCCACTGTAAGCTCACGCCTCCGAATCTTACTTCATTATCCATTATTTTGTTTATGGTTGCTGGGGATGAAAAACTTTGAATGGGTTTTCTCGTATGTAGTTTTTGTAATGTTGCGTTTTGTATTCAATGTGGTAAATTATAGATTTTTTTTCATTTCTCTCTTAATATGGATGTCTTTGTACCGCGCTTTGAGCCTTTTGGGATGAAGCGTGATTTTCAAATAAGCTTTATTATTATTATTATTATTATTTTAAACTAATTTTAACCGAATGTTCATTGCTTAAAAAATCTGGTCACAAATGAGCCAAATAAAAAAGACCTGCACAACTCAAAATGTAAAGGGGTGCCGTAATACTTCACGAAAAACTTGTGCGGGCCAAAAGGAAATAGGATAGGACTTGTGCAGGCCAAAAGAAAATAGAACAGGGATGAAAGCTATTTAAAAACAATAAAATAAAGAATATTTCGTTACTTCGCGGGCCGCAAAGTGCGTGCTGGCGGGTCGTATGTTGTGCAGGCCTGAAATAAACCATAATCATATTCATAAACAAACTAGTTGATCGTCTGATTTTTGTTAAAAATAAATTATATTAACATTTCCTTTTAAAACCACCTCAAATACATGACAAACTAATTGGAAAACAATAAATAAATATGATGTAAACCACTGAGACTGAAGTGTTTTAATCTAGTTCCTTGAGGAACCTAAAAGGATTTTTTTTTTTTTAAATTTATATCACTTGAAATAATTCATCACGCTAAAATAAGAAATTATCTTAGCTCTCTTCATTCCATTTTTACAGAATTCCTCCATCAACCGAGGCTCGACCAGAGACGTCATTTGGACAGAGCAGGGTGGGGCATTTTCTATGTACTTTGGCGCCTCCAGTAATAAACAACTTAACAAGTCGACCAAGTTTTGGTTTTGCCCTTACCTTCTTTTTTTTTCTTTTTTTTGTTGAAAAAACCTAATGTGACGCCCCTGGGTTCAGCCTCACTTAAACCTTATGCTGTCTACACTACATCCATCGAATGTCAGTAACCCTCACACTGGACAGCAGATCAAAAATTCCTGTACTCCTTCTGCACCGGTATTACATTCAAGAGAGGCTAACAAGCCTTTGACAGCTCTAAGTAATTTAGAAGTTTCTAAAGGTGAAATGAACACATGTAAGAACCTAAGAAGGAAAATACTATGAAATCATGATAATTGGAAATGTAATAAAAGGAAAAAAAGTTGACTGGTGCTGGGGAGGAATACGTCAATATGGGAAAAAACGTACGGTACCTGACAAGAAAATGCAAAATCTTAAGGACTGCCAAAATACGTCAAAGTTTAAGCGTGGAATTAAATTTTCAGCCATTGAAAGGGAAAACATTTTCAAATAATTTTATAGGCTTAAGTTAAGTAAAAAAAAATAAATCATTCATTCGTTTTAAGTACCGGTACTAATGAATGATATAAAGAAAAAGAAAGAAAAAAAGCAAAGAAATGTAGGCGCCTCAGCACCTATTTTTATAGTTAAACTGTTGACGGCTCCAAGATGAGAGTTTTTAAGAATTACTATATAGGAAATCTTTCAAATAGTCAAAAAATGACATACAATACACATAATAACAAATTCTTGTTACTGGCACACCTAGCAGTGATGGAATAAGGAAAAACATTTTTTTTTAAAAATAAATCAGACATTGACAGAAAAACAGTGATTGATCATGTCAATAATTTTCCTCGTGTGCAAAATGCTATTGAATTATTTATTTTATTGAAAAAAATAGCAGAGCACTTTGCCTATGAGAAGCAGACTGCCTTCACCTTGAGCTTTGCACGGAAAAGAGATTTTTCAGGTCAATATTCCAGTATAAAAGCTAAAACTTCAAATAACACGGCAAAACTTCGGCCAACGGAAACTACGGGGGAGGTATCTGGGTCCGTCCATTAATTACGTCAACACTTTTAAAGCAATTTTTGCCCCCCCTTGTCAACAACTGTCAAACTTTCAATGACCCCCCTATTTAATTATGTCAACATTTTCTAACCACCTCTCCCCCACCAAAAAAAGGAATTATATTATAAATAAATTTAGATATACATGTTACTTTGTGCTGATCTATTTTAATGACCATAAAATTATGGGGAAAACATTTCATTACTTCTTTAGCCTGTTAATCAACAAGTTAAAAGTTTTTACACTTAAATTTTATGATGCAGAATCGATTGAAAGGTTGTTAAAGACAAAATATCATTGTTTGTGGTATAAATATGATTATTGTCAGTAAAGCTGACTATTATAGTACAGTTTCTAGCTGCTATAATCTTCCAAAGGAGTAGCCAGGCTTGCTCTATCGTAACAATGGGCATCAGGGCCATCATTTGGGTAGGGCAAGGGGGAATTTGCCCCAACCCCTTATTTACAGGTTTTATTTAAATTCCTATGTACTGTGGTGCCTCCAGAAATAACTGAACAAGCCGACCAAGTTTTGGTCTCCCCCCCCCCCCCAAAAAAAAAAAAATAAACAACAAACCCACCCCCCNTTTTTTTTTTTTTTTTTTTTTTTTTTTTTGCCCCCCCCCCCCCCCCCAAAAAAAAAAAATGAAATGACGCCCCAGATGGGCAAAGTCTATAGCAGCTGAATGATCATTTTAATCTTGTGGCACTAATATCCCAGACAAGTCAACATCATCCTCATCTAACCATTCACCACTTAAAATAAAAGCATTGTCGGTGTGAGCAATAATTGTCATAAGCTCTATCTATCTCCTCCCATTGGTCGAATCCTTTTTTTTTTTTTGTGGGGCGTGTGCTAATTTCTTACGCTCAAGAGGGCATTGTCGGAGCTGTTGAACATGCTTTTTCAACATGACTTGTGATGCAAAATAGGTCACCGTCTGAAGCAACTATTCCATGCCCACGGTGTCATAGATTATTCCGAGCAAGGATCGGTCTAGCAAGCCACCTACGAGCTCACCGTAATCCCAACCTCCCGTAACCGGATGACTCGATGGTCCTAGTCGACTTCGACGGACGAACAATATCAGATTTTGCAAATCCGTTCAAACAGCGATGTTATTATTGTTACTCACTTTACATTCCCCTAATTCTCAAATTATCGTATTCCTACTCTGTCAATACCATTTATCTTGACTGCACATGAACCTTGTCCTTGTTCCATACCTGCAACAGAATCTACAGGTGAAGAGAGGCCAAATTTTGACTTGTCTTGCACTAACAAAGTGTGCTAACATTCTGACCAGCCAAATGCAGTGCACAGACACATCATATAAATCTTATATTGTTAAAAGCCTACTAATTATATGACTATTTACACCCATTTACATTTATAAATTTTTAAAAATAATTTAATAACCAGTCAATATTTAAGATTAAAATTTTGATAGAGAAAAAAAATATTGTTGACGTCAACTAATCTACCCCCCCCCTTTTTTCCCCTTGTCAACAACTGTAAAGCATTTACACCCCCTACCCCCCCCCCATATTTTTTTTGACGTAGGGGGTAATCTTATTTGCTATCGCTTTAGTTATTAAATTTTTAAAAATAATTTAATAACCAGTCAATATTTAAGATTAAAATTTTGATAGAGAAAAAAAATATTGTTAACGTCAACTAATCTCCCCCCCCCCCTTTTTTCCCCTTGTCAACAACTGTAAAGCATTTACACCCCCTACCCCCCCCCCATATTTTTTTTGACGTAGGGGGTAATCTTATTTGCTATCGCTTTAGTTAATATTTTATAGTCTGTTTTTAGTAGTGATAATGGTCTGTAGTTTTTAGGTTGTGTTTTGTCTGGTTTTTTTTTTTTTGGGGGGGTAGTAGTTTGATGTATGATTCTCCCACGTTGTTGGGCGGTAGTTCTTTGTTCTCGTACGCCTAGCTTATCGCCAGTTGTAGGGGTGTGGTCAGCTGGGACGCGAAGTCTTTGTAGAATTCCGTGGTCAGGCAGCCCGTCTGGTCCGGGAGATTTCCCATTGTTAATCCCATCTAGCGCCGTCTTGACATCTATCCATTTTTTTCAACTCGGCCATCTGGGTGTCCTCCGGGGTCTTTGCATACCTGGTGTACGTATCTTGTACGTCTGGGTGTCTTCCAGGATCTTGGCATACCTGGCGTACTTATCTTGTATGTCTGGGTTCGTTTTTTCGTATAATTGTATGTAATAGTTGCTAAAAGCGTTTAAAATCCCATCGTTGTTAACGCAGAGCGCTCCTTCGTCGTCCTCTATAACTTTTATGTGATTGCTACGTTGAATGTTCTCTTCCACTGTTAGGAAATGTTTTGTATGGGCTTCTTAGTCGTCTATAAGTGTTCGGCTCCTCACCTGAGCGCCTTTGTATCTGTATTATTGTATTGTGTCTAATTCTTTTTCTAACTCCATAATTTCGGGGTCGGTAGGATCGGTATATTATCATAATCGGTATTTTGAGTTATAGTTCTTTTTCTCGCTCCTTCCTTTCCTTTTGTATTTTCGCAGCAATTGCTTAGGTGACTCCTTTGACTGTAGATTTGAAAAGTCCCCAGTGTCTGCCTGTGTCTTGGGTTGGTATTGTGGTTGTGCATTGTTTGATAATATGTTGTATTATGTCTAGATACTGGGGATTCGCTAAGAGGGTGTTATTGAATTGTGGTGACCTTCCCATTGGTTTATCGTTGGATCCGTTTATTTGCACTTTGACAAGTCTCCCAGGGCAACTCTCCTCCTATTTTTAGTTCTCCTCGCTGGTGTATGTGAGCTAAGAATTTTGGTAGTTCCCGTAAAATGGTTTTCCCTTGTTCCTATCTGCGGGTGCGTATATCTTTTAACTAGTGTGTAATTTTTGTTTTTGTTTGTGATGTTGTCCGTTGCTATCCTTCCGTCGTTGTCCTTTTCTGTGGTTGTTATTTCCCATCGGTCCGACGTTTGTATAATTGCCGTTCCTCCGCACTGGTGTGGGCTATTGCTGTAATGGGAGTGTTTGAGATTAAGGCCTATCTTTGAGGTGGAAGTCTTGGCTTCGTGTTCTGTTTTAATGTATGTTTGTTTCTTGTAAAAATAGATAGTCTGATCTATGCTTTTTAATTAGCTTAATGATGCAGTCTCCCTTCTCTCTGCATGTTAAGGGCGATTAATGTAAATGTAGTGTCAGCCATTTTACTATTCAAACGTGTTGGAGTTTTGTGGGTTTGGATTTTGTTTTAAATTGCTTGTTGAAATTTTTTCGTAAATTGTTCCTAAGTTTTTTCCTGGGTTGTTCCATAATTAGTTGACTGTTTTGTCGCTTAAAAGACATTTTTTTCAGGTGCGGATGATCTACTCCCACCTTTCACTACTAATCAAAATCAAAATGAAAAAAAATATATTTTTAAAATAATCAGCAGCAACTAGCAATGGTAGCAAATACATTCAGTGGCGTAGCTAAGGTTGGTGTCACCTGGTCCGGTCCGGTAGGGTGACCCCCTCCCGACTTCCACTATGCAATCTTCTACAATATAACAAATACACGAACAACAAATTAATTGAAGGTCAGGAAGTAATGTATACTACGATAACTAAATTATATAATTATTTTAACATTTGTTTACAATATAATTTATACGGTTGGGGGGAGGGATGTTTAAAATGGAATGGGCCTGCAGCGCTGCATAAAAAAAAAAATATTAAGAATCCCTGCTCTAGAGCATTTACTAAGATACCCCCCCCCACCCCGTGGTCAACCTTTTTTTTCCTGTTGCATCCCCCTTCCCGTGTCTGGGCCTGCAGAGCTGAATAAAAAAAAAAATATTAAGAATCCCTGCTCTAGAGCATTTACTAAGATACCCCCCCCCCACCCCGTGGTCAACCTTTTTTTTTTTCCTGTTGCATCCCCCTTCCCGTGTCCACATTTAGCCATACATTCTCACGACTGTCATTGTAACTACATTCCGAATCTCCTCCTACTTGGCATCCTGTAACTTGATCAGAGGCCATTTTTCGGACCTCGCATGCCTGTACTGATTCTCTCAGTGATAGTAGTTTAAAAATAAAATAATTATAATTGTTGTATAAAAGAATAATGTTAAAATATCTGTAATTTAGTGTTATTAAGTGCAATTCTTTACTACAATATTACGTTTTTCATGTGACGTCACATTGCCTGGAGGCCCCCCCCCCCTCGTCCCACATCGTCACAACAATCTGACCCCTCCCTCCCCTTTCTAGGTGCGTGACGTCATTTATGGATGGCCCACATACGTGCAAATAGAAAGGACTGAAAAAAATAAGTGCACAAATAAAAAATTATGGGTTTTCTAGCACCTCCTGTCTCAGCCTACTTCAATCCAAAATGAAGATTATTTATTTCAATTATTATTATTAGCATAAATATATATATCTTTATATTTATATATATTATACTCTACTTGACTCGGTGACTTACGATGGTTACGACATTTAGTATAACAGTGTTTCCTGTTATAATTTTGGACGCGGAAAACGTGAACACGGTGTGCGGTTGTTTACTACGATTTAAGAACGAAAAATCCATCAAGTAATAAATTAACCTAAAATTTGAATCGCAATGGTTCTGTTAGTTAATCATTCAGTTCCCACTGAAGGAATTCGGCACAGAGAGCCAAATGTTACGACTAATATAGAGGGAAACGATATTGGCTCAGGAACATTGTATATAACTGAAAGGTTAGTTATTGGCAATATTGGGCTGATGTGAAGAGCTGAAGAGATAGCACCCTTGCCCTTACGTCATTTGCGTGTTTTGTCCCTGGTTCCGATAGGGTCAAAACCCTGGTTCCGATAGGGTCAAAACCCAGGTTAAGGGTAAGTTTAGGGTTCAGGTTAGATTTAGAATTTAGGACATACGTTCGCAGGTCGCGGCAACCAAGAATGCAGCCACGGTGCTATCTCTCCAAATTTACTAGGACTAGAGCCAGAGCATTTACTTAACATACCCCCCACCCCGATGTCAACCATTTTTTCCCGTTCCATCCCACTTCCCGTGTCCACATTTAGTATACATTCTCACGGCTTTCACTTTCATTGTAACTGTAACTGTAACTACATTCTGATTCTCCTCCTACTTGGCGTTCTGTAACTTGATGAAAGTCATTTTTCGGACCCCTTAAACCTGTACTGATTCTCTCAGTGATAGTAGTTTAAAAATAAAATAATTATAATTGTTGTTTAAAAAGTTAATGTTAAAAATATCTGTAATTTAGGGTTATTTAGTGCAATTCTTTACTACAATATTCTGCTTTTTATGTGATGTCACATGGCTTGAGGCCCCTTATCACACATCGTCACAAAAATCTGTTGTCTCCCCAATATGGCCCCCTAAAGTATGAGTACTGAGCATGCTTGTGTAATAGTCAAATACATGACTCAGTTTTCACCTTTCTTTGTTCTTTTAAATTAGACCTAGGGCAGGAGTCACTAAGCCCTAAATGGTAAATAATATTATAATGTTAGCCTAGACTAGTTCAAGGTTGGCTGACCATACTGTAGGAACCTTGAATTTTACTAAGGTGAATGAAAAATTTCAGTTTGTATAAATTATAAATGAACTTATTAGAAATTAGACACCGTCAATTTTAGTTTATGTCCTGGAAAACTAGAGGCGTAGCTAGCTAGAGTGTTTGGAGTGGGGACAAGATTCATTTTAAAGAGCCTCCCTTTCGTTTTCAAATCTCGAACCCATTATTTTCATGAATAAAATAATTTCAAATCACATTTTCAAATTTCTAATGTTTTTCCGTGAGATTTGAACTTATGGTGCTAAAACATGAGATTGCCTTAATTCCATATTTAATCCAACTAAGCAGCTAAAAATCTATGTTCAAAGATTGCAGAGCGTTTTCTTTTAAAACTTGCATTTAAAAATGAACTTGTCCCCATAGCCCATAACTTCAAGCTGGATCAGATGTGTCATCCATTTTGAAGCCTGTGTCATATTTACAACCAGCTGCTTATGACATCCAACCTGTTTCTTTGGTGTAGATACAGATAGGATTTGGAATATGCTAGAATTTACATTCAGTAATCTTCTCCTGGCTATGAATATAATAAGTCATTAATGTCACTAAAGGGATTATTGATGGCTGATTTTTGACGCTAGAGAAATACTTTAGATGTCTTGTGTTTAAATCGTTATAATTGTAAAATGTCTTGGGTTAAATTTGTATTTATTTCTGTGCATACAATGAATATGTACAGTGTAATAAAAAACATTTCCATTTATTTGGATCAATAAAAAAAATCTTATCTTACCTTATAAAGTCACCATTACTAAGAGGTACTCGACCTCAAAGCCCACACAACAAACACAGTTTAGCTTTTCAGGTCTAGAGCGATACCTAGAACCCAGAGTAAGACCTTAACTTAATACTGTCTGGGGCAAATTCACAAACTTGTGACCTCCAAACACATCTATTATGTACTAATATAGTGTTAATAATAAAAATTAACAAAAGGGCTCCATGGGGGGTTGCCCCTTTGCTTCTCATAGGTACGCCACTTGTTATTTCATACTCATATAGTTGTAGGTCTCTGTTTCAACCCACCCTTAAAATTGTGGTAAGCCTAATTCTTGACTAAATTAGCAACTTTTTGCATGAAAAGATAGCCCACTGGCTACTCTATTGGTCTTTTAAAAATAGACTGTACAGATTTTTTCAATCACAATTTTCAAATAAATTTTCAAGATCTTTATTAATAAATTTGTCCTCACTGCAGCATTAATGTTCTATATCAATTTCTCAGTTTTGTTCTTTGGTTGAATGATGGGGATCAAGGGATTCAGCTTGAGTACAAGTTGATCTGTTTACATGCTATATCAAGAGATCGTCAGAACTTCCCCCATGAGCATCTTTTGTGTCATTATGTTGGCAAGCTTCCAGGTTTGCTAATTGATTATCTATTTTAATGAAATCTTATTGGCTTTCAATGCATCTTTAATTATCACAGCATTTTTTTGCCACAATCTGCTTACCACTATTGAGACTTTAATTGATCTAAACTTCATTGAAAGCAGTGCCATATTTAAAATGGGGCCCTAATTATGAAAAACTTAGATGTTTTTGGCTTAGGTAAAAAAAAACACCACCATGAGAAGGGTTCCATAGTAGTTATTTTTCCGTATACCAGTTCTCAGTTTAAGGAATCTGATTTAAAACCTGTTATTAAATTAAATTTACAATGCAGTCCCAACTTTCGCAATCATCAATGTTGTTATATAGACATTATATTTTATACATTCAAAGATGTTGAAATCTATTTTTAGAACTGTCGAAAGCAATTATTTCCTGTGAAATGTTGAAACCAAAGTTTTGTAATAGGAATAGTGAAGTGCTTCGCAATGACTGAATGCCCACAATGGCTAATTAATGACTCAAAGCATGCACTGAAGAAGCTAAATTTATTAAAAGTAACCAGACATTGTGATTTGCAAAATGTTAATTAAAATCGATCAAAGAAAAGTCTTTTATTTATTAAAGAGTTCTTGATTTTAAAATATATTTCCTCTTTCTAAAATGATATACATTTATTTGATTATTGTTTTTAAAAAATGAACAAGAGTTTATCATTTTCGATTCACCCTAAACCAGAATTTATCATGAAACTTAAAATACATACTGGAATGCTTCTTAATAACAAATTATAGAAAGGGGGAAAATAAAATTTATCTTCAGTGAATGTACTTTTAAATTATATTTTACAAGGCTTGAATGAAGACAATGAATCTGATGAAGAAAATGAAGATGATAAAGAATCAGAGAGCGAGTTGTTGGAAATCAGATTTGTACCACAGAACAAAGAATCATGTAAGTTTATAGTTAAAGTCTTCATGAACAATTTTGTAAAATCCATTATGCAACTGTTAAAAAAGGTACAATGTACACTTTAGAGTTTAATAATTTATAACATGCGCCAAAATAAACAGTACTGAAACTCATGCATTTTGAATTCTGCATGTGTTAGTCAATAGTGCATAGCTCCAACTGCCATATGTTCTTGAGTAAAACAAAGTAAAGTTAAACCTGAAGAAAGGAATGCAACAAGACAACGAATGTGTTGGCAGGAAGCCTTCATCAGCGAACAAACAGAAAAAACATAATATAATTTTAAAATAGCACTTAGCTGAGAAGTAGTATCTGAGAGGGCAGCAAATTAAATTACTGAAGGAGTTTGAAGATGGCAGAACAATTTTGCAAGAGTTTTAAAAGAAGGCACCAGTAACACTGTTATGCTGTCAGTTGATACAAAAGTTTGCCGAAAGGTACTCTGTCAAAGGATGGGTAAGTCTGATCGTCCAGTAAATTACTGTGCCTTACTTCGGACAACCACCCATTCCTATATAATTGATCTGGATTCCTACACACCATGGCCAAAAAACTGTAGCACAATACATCATTCTAGCTCACATTTCTGACTCCGGCAAATGTGGCCCAACCTGTATAGGTACTAAAATAAGACTACGTTTTATATGGAAGTTGATCTGCCATCTTTTTTCTAAAACAGTCATTTAAAAAAATATCTTCTCCTCTTTCGAGAAACATATGTCCAACAACTGCCTGACACATCTTCCTTTTGACTTTTGGGATCTCATGGCTGGAGCTATGCACCATTACCAAAAACATGATTAGTTCAAGATGCAGGAAATTCAGTACTGTTAGTTTTTTTACGCATACTGTATTATTTATGAAAACTGCACAATTTAACTACTTTCTATACATTTTAAGAACGTTCTTAACATTTAATTTAAGAGGAGCAGCACCTTTAAAGGTATATACTTTACTGCTAGAGTAATACACATCTTTATATTACATGCTCTGGGAAATTAGAAAGAAAACTAAAATTTGAGTCCCATTAATTTGCATGCAGTGGATCTTATACTTGTTGAATAATTCTATCACTAATTATAAAACCAGGGGTGTCTAACAATAACACATTATGGCGGGCATTATGATTTTAAATGGCCTACTAAGATGGAGACATGTATTGATTTGAGGGGTGGGGGGGCGCTATTCTGGAAAATAAAAAAAAATTAATAGCTTAAAATCTAAGTTAAATACATTATTGGTAAGAAATCACAAAAGAGAGCAAGAGAAGTTATAGCATAGGGGGTGGGATATCAAAAGCTTAAGGAGTAAGATGACTTGACAGGTAGAAGAATTAACTTTAGGTATGGTACATGAAATCTGATCAAATGTAGAACTATGAAAAGAAAAAACAATGTTATTGCTGCATTTGAGTTTTCTCGGGCTGCCTGCAACTTTATAAAAATAAATTGGTGGCCCACATGTCAGCACTGAACTCACTTAGAGAATCACCGCTATAACATATATTTTTGAACACTTATAGAACCATTGCTGAAACGGATATTTTTGAAAGAAAGTTTGAAGTATTGTAAAATAGCATATTATTGCCATTAGTTCATTAATACATTTCTAAGTTTAATCATATGATTGATGAGCTTTAATGGCAATATTCCATGTAAGTGTTGCTTTTTTATGACATTTTAAACAAAAATAATTTCGTTTGTTCAGTACAGCCTATGTTTGAAGCACTAGCAAATTGTCAGACCTTACACCCAGACAGTGACTGTCAGCTTTCTGGTGATGACTTTGAGGATGCTGATGATGATGGTAGTGGGGATGGTAAGTGTTATTGGTGGGACAAAACGTTCACTCAGTTCTTGAACACTGACTGATATTTGACTGATTTGCCTTACACTTGTCTATTTTGCTTTTTCTGTGAGAACCGTCATCATCAATAGCAATAAAAAAATCTATCAATACCCTATTTTCTCTTCATACAGAAGAATGAATGCTAAATACATTATATTAGTGCAGAATAATTTTTGTTATACAATTAGACTCATAATATTTTAATAGTTTTTTTTTATTTGCTTGTTATCATGTTCTTTAACTTTAATTGCGGGTTTAAACAAACAAAATCGTATCTTCAGATGTATTGCAAAAGAAAAATTATCTTGAGGCTAATGTTGTTCTTGAAGGTCATTGTAAAATCATAACCCTGTGTTCTTTTTAAAAAAAATATTATAATTTATCTTAACATCTGAGATGCCTAACACATGCTCAAGCTACAGAAAATATGTGATATCACAAGCTATGAATCATTGTTTCCCATGTTCAGTTATCAAAATCATATTACCAACATTGTATAAATGCATGCTAGTCAATGCTATACATACTTTTCTCAAATATTTTTTTACCCTACTTTAGGAATTTATGGCAGTGAAGATGGGGTAGCACATCTGACAGAACAAGGCAGAAATAACCTAGAAAGGCTAAACCAACTTTTGGATGCAGGCCAGGGGGATGCTGATATTACCACACGCACAAATCTCATACGAATTGCAAATGGTAACTTCACAATCCTTGAAAATATTTGTTCAAATTCTAAATTTATATTAAGAAACCTAGTTATTTTTTAGAGTTAAGTTTTTTTTAATCGAAAAAAAAAATATATATGTATACTTTAAAAAAGGTAATACTATGTTTCGCAACTAAACATTGATTTAATTTTCTTTGCTATTGTAAGAGAAGTATCTTTTCTAGACTTGGAGTTTTCCAAGATATTTATTTATTTATTTATTTAGGCATTTTTATATAGCGCTTATCATAAAGCTCTAAGCGCTTTACAGTTATTAAAACATGTAAATTAAGTAAATACAAATGAGACACTAGGATAGTAACCACTATTCTATAGAAACAATGAAAATGGCTATAAAAAGAGGACACTTTGAAACAGAAAATTAGGTAGGGCAAGGAGGGTGCATCACAGGTCATAGGCGGACGTAAACAGATGAGTTTTAAGGGACTTTTTGAAAAGGGACGAGGTTTCACTATGACGTATATGGAAGGGGAGCTGGTTCCAGAACGTGGGCCCATGGAAGCAGAAGGAGCGTTCACCGATGATCTTAGTTTTAGTTCTTGGGATTGAGAGGGTTCTACTGTCAATGGAAGAACGTAGTTGTCTTGTGGGGATGTAAGGAAGCAACAGTTCAGAGAGATAGACAGGAAAGTGAGGGTCAGTGAACGAGTTGAAGCAAAGATTGGAAGACTTGTATTTGATGCGAGAGGATATTGGAAGCCAGTGGAGTTGCCGCATGTATGGTTGAATGTGGTCATGTTTCTTTAATTTAAAAATGAGTCTGCATGCTGAGTTCTGTGCCTTCTGAAGTTTTTCTATGTGGTGTTGAGGAATGCTTGAGAGAAGAATGTTACAGTAGTCAAATTTTGAAAGAATGAGTGAAGAGACGAGAGTTTTTGTGGCATCAAAGGAGAGGAGGTGTCTAATGGTGCTGATTTTTCTAATTTCGTTATATGCTGATCTGCATATATTCGTGACATGTTTGTCCATGGAGAGGGTGTCCGTAAGAGTGACTCCAAGGTTTCTGGCAGAGGGAGAGAGTGTGATGTCAGAGTTGCCAATAGATATAGAAGAAGGAGCGAATGGAGGGAGAGGTTTGTTTTGAGAGTGGATGAGAAGGATTTCCGTTTTATCATCATTTAGCTTCAGTTTGTTGCAAGTCATCCAACGCTTTACATCGTCCACGCACTCCTGTATGCGAAGGATTGTGGCATCAAGTTGATCAGGAAAGCAAGAGTCACTGATTTGAGTGTCATCAGCAAAGGATTGACTGGAAACTGAGTGGTGGCTAATGAGAGATGATAGAGGTTTAGTGTAGAGGATGAAAAGGACCGGCCCAAGGACCGATCCTTGAGGAACTCCAATAGACAGGGCTGAAGGTTTGGAAGAGCGGTTGGAAATAGAGACTTTTTGAGTTCTGTCAGAAAGATATGATTGAAACCAGTTTAAAGCTGAGCCAGTAAGTCCGAAAGAAAGATGAAGGCGGTCAAGAAGAATCTGGTGGTCAATGGTATCAAATGCAGCAGAGAGATCTAACAGAGTGAGAATAGAGAGTTTGCCATCGTCCATCGCGCGCAGGAGGTCACTCATGACTCGGACCAGTGCTGTTTCTGTGCTATGACCAAGTCGGTAGGCAGACTGAGAGGAAGGATAGAGATTGCGAGAATAAAGATAGCCAGAGAGCTGAGAGAGTATGAGTTTTTCTATGATTTTTGAGAGAAAGGAGAGGTTGCTGACGGGGCGGTAATTCTTGAGTGTGTTTGGATCAAGTGAGGGTTTCAAGTGAGATATAAGTTCCATGTCTTGTCCGGACCAGAGAGCTCAATTTTGCTGTAACCCACAGGTCATTTTTAAATCCACTGCTGGTGTGTATGGTCATCCAACAGCATCTCAAAGTTCACAGTCTCAAACCAGTTGCCTGTTTCTACAACTAATGCAGCTATACTCTTATAATGAACCAGAATCAGAACATATTGAGCTATCAGACTTGATATTTAACAAACATTCATGAATTTTACTTGTCAGTAACCTCATATATTACTTTAAAATAAATAATTGTACAGTAAGTAGGAAGTTTGGGTAGATAAACAGTTTACAAAATTTAGTCATTTGGTTTCAGCCCAGTATTTACTTATCAATGCAAATTTTGAAATCTAAAAGTTGTTTTTTTGTTGCTTTTTTTACAGGACATGATGAAGAACCACCAGTGGATTCAGAACAGTTTGAAGATGCTGACAACATGGAAGAGTAATTACTAAGAAATATGTGTGTGTTTGTGAGTGTGTGAGTATGAGTTTTCTTTTGCAATATATTGTTGATAATTTGTTGAAAATCATTTTATGTTGTTTTTTTTCTTTCTATTGTTAAAAAAACAATAACTTTGTTATAATTGTTAATTTGGTTTTTTAAATGTAAAAATAAACAATTTTATTTTTGTGGACATGCTCTTTTAAATAAGAAAAATGTTACATTGATATGTTGCTGCATGCATAAGTACTAGGACAAATGTATTGTTTACTTGAGCCTGTACAGATTAAAATGTTTACCTATTAAATTGCATTCATTTCTATTTTACTTATGTTTTTGTTGTAGTCTCCATCTTATGTGTGTACCACTACAGAATTTTGTGACAAATTTATTGTTTTTTTTCTGTTTATCATAAATGGGACCTTTATAATTTTATTTTACTAAAGAAACAATTTTGATTGAAAAGAACAAAAACCTGCAGTATTTTGCAATTTTTATTTCATTAAATTTATTAGCAGCAATCAGTGAAAATGATAGATAATGTAATGAAAATACATATTTCAAATAGGTTATAATTTAATGAAAAAGAATTCAAAATTCGTTTTACAAAGTAATTCAAGGTGAATTATTTACCTTGCTGACCTTATTTAAGTTACACAAAACACATTGAAATCCAATGTGTATATAATATTATAAATATATATATGTATGACAGAGACAGCAGGATCATTTATGTTTTCGGTTCAAGATATAAAACTGAGATTCTTTTACATAATGACAGTTACCCACTTTAAAGACCTTAATATTTAATGGTAAATAGTTTTACAGAACTATTTTTAGTTTAAAAATTTCATTAATGCAAATATTGTATTGCTAACAGGAATCACTCCATTCAGCACCCATATACCTTATATGGGAGAGATTCTCAAAGCATTTGCTTACCACATCATTTTTATCATATAGCTGTACAAAAATAGAACACTTTATTTTTGGAGAGACTTAACTTTTAAAAATTTTTTTAGTCCATAGTAAAATGTAGAGAATGTTTTGGTATTTCTTTACTCAGGGCGGTCATTTCTCCTTTCAACTCATTCATGAAGCAGTGTTAGATAAGGGCAGAATATCCTCATAGGTCACCGTTGAGATTTGTTTCTCTGCAAGTCGCAAGCCAAGATATCTTAGTCTCATCAGGTAGTCTGAGTGGAATTTCCCATCTGTGTAGTCCATAAATCTTCTGTAGTCTTCTTGAAGTGCCTGGATTAATTTCACAAGTCATGACGTAAAGCTCATTTGGTTTATATAATATTGATACAGAACATAAGACTGGTGAACTTAGTCTATGAGAATCTCAGTAATATATTACTATTAACTATACTGTTGGTCTTGCTTAATATTTTATAAAAAGAAATGTGAGGTCAGATCTGGCTATTTTTGCCAGAATTACAAAACATAGTTTTCCACAAACCCAGAAGACTATTAAAAACTAAATGTGCTTAGAAATGAGATTTTTTTTCATGCAACTAATGTAACTATAACACATCACATTAGAATAACTATAGCTGTGTGAATGTAAGTCTTCAAGATGATATATTCCTAATGTCACAGGGACCATACTAATATATATTTAAAGACTCTGATTTCAATACTGGAAATAATTTGAATAAAATATAGTCAGCGGTGTAGTGAGTGTTAGTGCCGCCAGGGGAGGATCAAGATTTTGCCAGTTCCTCACCCCCAAAAAAACTGGAGTTTGCCCTCAAATTATAAGGGACAAAAGTGCCTCCTGGGGCAGACTTCCCGCTCGCCCCCACCCTTCCTAGGCCAGTGAATATATTGAAAAGTTTTAAGGGGGTTTGTCACAATATTAAATTGCATCCTTTCAAAAATCGTCTTTCAGTTGTACTTCATTTTTCAGTAACAAAAAAAAAACCTATCACACTGGCCAAATCTAAACAGCTAAATAGCTCATGTACCAACTGGCATTGGAAATGCACTTGCTAGTAGTTGTTTTTTAAAAATTATTATTTCAAGCAAGCCTAACTTTTTATTATTACCTGAAAATGTTAAATCATCCTCAAATAACTTCTTTTACGTAAGTCCAAAAATTATAATGCTTCTCTTACCCTAAAATCTCTCTCAACACGTTCCTTGTGTTCTAGTTCTTTCTGGTACTTCTTTTCAAGTACATCAAACCTGAAACATGGTATAACACGTTATTTATAACAGTCATTGGGCAAAGAAATAGAAATGAGATGAGATAAATAATCTCATGTAACGTAACAAGTTGAAATAATTCAATGTGGCATGAAATTATATTTAAATTTTAAAACATCATATGTCAAAATGTGAAAAAGACAAACTTTTCAGCTGAAATGCTTCTTCGGGGAATTAAAATGAAACCAAAAGAAATACCTAAATAACAAAATATACAGGAAACAAGTTTCGGGGATGCAAATATAAAAAAAAGGCCAAGTGGAAAAATGCATTAGATTGGTGCCTTGTGCTGATATGATATTTTGTAATAAATGACTAAATTGACACAAGAGTGCAAACATATCCTCAAGACTTACTTGAAATTGAGTCGGTCCACGTCAGCTTTGTGAAGGGCTGAAACTCTTTCAGCTTCCTTTCTGGCTGCTTCTTCACATTCTTTTCTGGTCCTCTCTATGACCTCTAGTTCACGCCTTCTAAATGCCTCCTGAGGATGAGCAGAAATTAATTTTACCCAAAATCAAACTGTATTTTAAGTGTTTACATATAGACGTGGGGGAATATCACAAATATCCACAGCATACATCAGGGGAAACTAATGAAAGTTACACATAATTAATGAATTGATCTGACTGTATAAGGATAACATTATAAAGATCCAATTTTGAAAAATAAATCACCACATTGCCAGCTTTTTGAACAATATCTGCCTCGTTTGTTTTCAACTCATTCCCAGTTGTTTTTTTGTTTTTTTAAAACTTACTTTCCATTGTCTTGGAAAGCTAATTTTTTTACTCTGCTTAGTCTTGTGAGCAATTTAAAATGATAAAATGTGATACGAATTACCTGGCCGTTAAAATCACAAAAAGTCAATAAGAAAGGGATGGCAGATTTGCATTTGTTATGGTGTGTACTGTTGGCATGACTTTACTTGATGAAGGGTTTCATGTCACCCAGTGCTGTGAACTCATGATGTCACCACCACTCATGACTTCCCCCATGGAAATACTCTGTATCTGCCTGCTCTGGGGACACCCTGTTCTGGTACCACACTGCTCTCTTATTTAACTGAGTTCTTTTATGAAAACCCGAACGAGCTAACTTTTTGATAAATTTTCAATTTTCCATTTGGTGTCACTCACCCCCCCCCCTCTTTTGTGAGGGTGTCGCCCGCACACCATTAGTGACGCTACCGGTGTGAACAGGTCGATGCTTATCCCGGAGTTGTGTCATGAGAACAAGTGCACTAGATTTGTGAGAAGGTGTCGAGGAAATAAACAAGCATGGAAAAAAAAAACCAATCAAAGGATTTCTAAACCGCACCCACCTTGGCTTGCTTTAGAGCCTCCGCCACTGCATTATCTTTCTCTACGGCGAACTCACTCCTCAACTTTTTACGCAACGCCGCGCACGCCTCTTCAACGGCGATCTGCTTCAGGCGCTCGCATTCCTCCCATTGTTGCTTGAGTGCATCCTCTTTCTCAGCCTCCAACTGTTTCCTCAACTCTTTCATCCTCTCGGCCTCTGCCTGGTCGCGCTGGTTCTTGATTCTGGCAGCGAGGCGTTCACAATACTCAAGAAGAAAGTTCAAACAAACAAATCATTTAATGAGGAAAGGCTGCCAGGTGACCATGAGAAACGATGCTCGATGCTTATTCTTTAACCCCCACCCCTAAAAATGATGTGTCAAAAAGATTTTTTCCCCGCCGGCTGTTACAAAACACAAGTCTTGATATTATTTCATTCTAAAAAAAATCCAAATGTTTATAAACGATTTGCTATAATCACTTATAAAATAACATCAAGCGTTATAATTTTTAATGTGTCGAAATGAATTCATAATTGCTACTAAAACATCTGCGTTAGTGGCGGTTATACGAAATAAAAAGTAATACAGTGTGTTTTATTAGTGCTATCAATTGCACTTTTGTCACGTACGTTTTAATGTCTTTTTTTACCCAACATTGTCCACGTCACAGTTGAAATGACATGCTTGACTGACCGAGCCAGAAGAAAAGATATATTACTTGCAATTTATTTACGCTTATGTTTGTTTCTCCTTTGTTTTGTTAATGAAAAAAATGGCAGATTTTTTAATGACTATTTTCTGTCCATTTTGGGAAGCTCTTTATTGACCCCGTTACTTGCTCAAAACACCGCAAAAAACGGTAGAAAATTTTAATAACTGTTGAGACTCACCCATTTCTGCTTCTCCAGAGCACGCGCTCTCTCCTCGTCCTTCTCCTGTCTCAGCCTTCTCAGAGCGGCTCTCAGCTCGCGTGTTGCGCGTGCCTCTGCCGCGTCCACAGCTTCTTGTATCGCGTTCTCCCGGCCCTTGTTGTCGCCATGGCTACTAAGGGCTAGGATCTTGTCGCCAAGCTCTGGAAAAAGTGGATGGCGACGTTGTAGTGAATAGAGCAGATAGGTCTTGCCACTGGCTTAGGAAGTGGGGTGCGGAGGGCTCCGCCCCGGTTAAAACTTTTTATCTAAATATTAAACGGTTGGCATTTTCGGCCAACTGCAGATTTTTTTTTTCAAGGAGGAGGGGTTGTACACATTTGGCCCGTCCCAAGCTGCACTAACGCCAACTGCGCTACTACGTCTTGATATAAAACAAAACAAAAAATTCGCGCATGCATCCCGATAGATAGCCTTTATAATTTATAAGGTTGCACACATGTAATCTAGAATAGAGCTCTTTGTATAAATTAGGACCAGTATCATTACATACTTTTGATTTTGGTCATCTTTGCTTAAACGCGACAATGTTGACAGCTAAGTCACTCTGCAAACAAAACTCGGTGACCCCTTTTAGCTTTAGAGCCGGGTTAAACCTTATGGGGAAACGGGGTGTTGGATTTATTAATAGCTATTTATAGATTCCTCAAACTAAGATAGTACAAGTCAAGATATAATAGCATTCACTTGCAGAATGTGAAATTTTGACGAGACATTAACGTGACATTAACCCTCCTGTTCCAAGGAGGTTTTGGATCGAAACTTGGGAGCATCTCACGGTTCTTTCAAATGACCACAGGCCACATTATAAATTATATTTTTTATGAAACAAATTAGAAACACAACTTGCGCGTTACTGTGACGTGATCATGTTCACCGGGGTTGTGTTTGAATAGTTCTGATAAGGCCTTTGGCATGAACCCAACATGGGCACGCATTAATTAATTAACAAATCAATCTTTTTTCAAGCTTGTTGAAGTTTGTTTAGGATAAATTACAGCCGGGCTGTAGTGGGATTTTTTTCTCTCTTCAAAACCAACGTGATTTTTTTTTTTTTTTTTTTCGTGATTAAGATGTCATCGATTTTGAACAATGCCAAACGATAGTTTGTTGGAAACAGTCATTATTTTAATGCTGGACACGAGGAAAAAAAAGAAGCGGTTTAGTTCTTCCCCCCCCCCCCCCCCCCCCACCTCCCCCCCAACCAGCTATTTTTTTCTTAGACACACACATATTATATCTATAGAGTCAAAAGGGGGATTTAAAACAAAGCAGGGATTTTATTTCATTTTAAATAGAGTTATCATGTTAAATAGCTTTCTTGTCGGGCCTATTCCATTTTAAAAAGTCATCTTTAACTTAAAGATGACTTTTAAAAAAAAATTTAATAAAGTAAAAGTCGTTAAAGTAAGATAAAGTTTAAGTTACTTTAACAACTTTATTACATTTTTTAAAAAAAATGTGTGGGGGAGGGATAGTTGATTATAATATATTTTATATACAATTTAAAACGTTCCCTTTAATAACACAATTTGTTTGGGGGGGGGGAGGGGAGGGGCAGTTTCTAAAATAGTAAGGTCAAATATGAATGAGATATTATCATATTCATCAAATACTTATGGCCATATGTGACAAAATAATGGTTTTTACTTCTCATAAAACTCAGGGTAGTGTAATTACAGTGATGCTGCAGCTGTGGGGGTATTTGGAAACATGTTTTTCAATGATTAATACAAATAGTCCACTCTTCCAACATGTCAAATCTAATTCAAATGGTATCATTTAAAAAGAAAATTTCATCGGGCGCCTGCCATCCACTTTATCATGCCTAGCTTGTCACCTAAAATCAGCCAAAGGGAATTTGTGTGCAGGACAGCTCTCAAGGGAAGTAATAAAATTGTGCAGCTATGAAAAGCGACCACTGCCAGTAGACTTAGAAGCTATTCTCTAGACGTTTTCGTATTGAGAAATCGACCACTTTCCAAATATCAGCGCCATTCACAGGAAATAATACAACCGATCGATAAATCGATAGCTAGATATAATCGTATAATCTTGTTCCGTGAGGGGGACTCCTTATCACGAGTTTCTTACCGTACGGACGACAGGTTTAGGTGGAGTGCCATGCAATGAAAGGTATTGTGGTAGTGAAAGGCATTGAATGACTCGTGTGAAGGAAGGGCCGGATTCCAGATAGGAGCGTCATGGTACCACGCTTTTCTGTCTTTTTGATATGGAAAAAAAAAAGACACATCACTCTACTGAGACAGACCTGTTGTGCGTCGTAAAAAAAAAAAGAGCAAATTTTGTCTAGAGTCTAGAAGAAGACGGGTACTTTTTAACAATTTTTTTTACTCATAACCCCCTAAGGATACGAGTAATTATTTTTATTATATTTTTGGTAGGGGGTTCGGTGTGATCCACCGCTGCTGTTATACCTTGTTGTACGTGTGACCGGTGTTGCAGTAATATAACACACACACTCACATGGATACAGAGGCGTAGCTAAGGGGGGCAGAGGGGGGCAGATGTCACTTGGCGCCAGACAAGTTAGGGGCGCAAAATGTACTTTGCCATTATTTTACTGATGAAAATAGTGGGTTTGAGAGTTAAAAAAAGAAAGGGGGGCACTTTAAAGTGAATCTTCTCACCGGGCGCCAAACAGTCTAGCTACGCCTCTGCATGGACACATCAATAAAGAGTACCTGGTATTTTGCTAAGTATATTGAGACTGAATGAAAAGAAAATTCTTCACACATAGCCTTGTTGATAGACACCAATGCACATTCATTGAAACTGCACTCTTATAAAAAAAAATGGCATTGCTGTTGCAGGCTATGTATATTATTATAGAAATAATCTTAAACATTTCAGTTGTATGACTTTCAACGAGGGCACAGGTCGTGATTGGTATCGTCGCTCCATTCCTATTCGATAGATGTCCGTGCTATGTACCGCAGCGACTTTGTGCTTTCCTTTCAGTTTCAGTTTATTAATATATCGAGTCACGCCAGAGACTACACGCATATTTGTCTTCTCCAAACTTTTACTTGTAACTTGTTAACATAGATAATGACCGGGTTTTTTTTTATAACCATTAAGTCTATCCATGTATTTATCATGATGTATCCGTTTTCGTCATTGAAGTGCAAGAAACTATTGCTGATGAATGGTGAAGCATTTGTAAAGCCTTGAACGTGCTGTCTCATTAAATTACTTTTATTATTTTTTTAATGGCAATATTGCGAAAGGATGTAACAAAAAGTATATAAGCAAATTTTCATGAAATACAAGAGCACTAATTGTTTTGTAAGTTGCAAGGTCGTTAAGTTGGTGTGGGCGGTGACGGAACAATAAAAAATATGCAGTATCGGGACTGTAGAGGCTTAGAGAGCAGGGTATATCCATTGTATTTGCGTAATTGAAATGTATGTACTGTGATAAATAACACATATCTTACCATCAATAAAATATAATTGTAAAATATTTTCGGTGTCACTATCGTCAATGACAGTGTCACGCGATTTTTCATCAATTCCCACCTTAATTCTTTATTAAAAACCATTAAAATGAGCTAAAAGAATGTGACAAGAAACCCCTTTAAGGCGCTTGAATGGGCTCCAGGCCAGAGATAAAAGATTGAACTATTCTACAATAACAATTCATCACTAGTCTAAAGCTGGGATTTTAGCAGGCATTGGTCAATAATCCGTTTGGGGATACTCACACAAAATAATAATGGAAGGCTTGGCCATTGGTGACTGAAATTTGAGGGAATATAATTGTAATTAACATGCACTTTTTTGTTGTTGTAAATTTTGGTTTAGAAAGTGAGTCAATGTTTCATGGGCCGAGCAGGAGCTGTACCCGGGGCGAAGCATGAATTCAAAAACCCTCTTCCCAAAAGACTTTGGTGTATTTGGACGATGCCGCCCCCTTCACACGACCCTATTCATAAGACTTATCTAAGGGTGGCTAAAAAGTATTAGTCTCATCATTTATTACAAATTTAATATCCAGATTTCTATATGATCTTACCTATTTAAAAAAAAATGTTTTACGTCAGCCACACACGGTTTTGAAAAAAAAGTTAGCCGCGCAAAGCTATGTCTAGTTCTTTTCCAGTTTATTGATTTAATTCCCGCTAAAGCTCTCAGACAAATACTTGATGTAGTACTTTGAAGAAAGAACTAGTAAATACAGCGTTATCTAACACTCTGCAATGGGCGATAATGGCATAGACTACGCGAATCTAGGTACAGGGCTCCAGACCAGGGCACAATTTTTATGAGTCCGATTTCTATAGTCAGCCTTGTAAAATTTCAGGACCGCCGCAAGGATTACTAAGTGCTGGAACTAGACTAAAAATGCCCCCCCCCCCCAAACCTAAACGTGGAACATAAACCAATAAAGCTATGGTTTATTAATTATATTCAAACATACTTGCTAAGATATTAAAAAGGGGACATGTACTTTTGTAAAAGATATCAAAAACAATAATACACATTAGTATGATATAAACAATAATGAAACAATACACACAAGCACGAATTAAATATTAGATTAATTACATTGAAATGTCATTTATATTCTCCTAAACAAAGGTGCTTTAGGCATATTTCCTGATCAGACTCAATACCGAGTCTTGCCAAATCTAGCAATCACCCCCGTAACATAGTCGATCTCCGATAATATTTTATCAGTTTTAATTTGTTGAATGGGCGCTCTGCATAGGCGACAGGAACAAATTGTCTAAAGTATACAGAGACAGAACACAAATATTTGGAAAGAAACCTTCCAGCTTGTATCTTTTCAAGCAATTCAGAAGTTCCAGTGCGGACTCAGTTGGTCCTCTCCAAAATTTGCTTGGTGAACAGATCAGCGGGATATTGATATGGCAGTAATTTTGATTTTTCTTTCAGCTCATCTTGAGGAATTGATAAATACTTCCAGAGGAAGCTGAACTTCTAGGGCACTGCATCACTGAAACGAACAATGAGTCGACCAATAACATTATCCAACGTTACACAGAAGACATACTTCTTGAAATATGCTTTCTCTGGGGACTCCTCCATTTCATCTTGTTTAGACAAATCTGCGTCTTCTGTAGCACTTTTAACATGGAACCTCTTTCTTATGAGTTTCGCTTCACCCGAGTTTCAGAGAGCTTCAATTCTTTATGAAAAGACAACCAATACACTTCTGCAAGATTTCTCAGCGATGTGGACTAGAACTAAACAAGTTGTAAATAGTTTGTACAGTTCCAACGTACAGGAATGCATCACGTGGCCTCATTTCCACATAAGTGTGTTTTAAATTACTGGCATCCACATGGTGAAAATAAAGATTTTTCACAGTGCTCAAGTATGCTTCCTTGAGTACTCTTATATTACCTGCCATGTCGGCTACATTGACATATACATATGCACGGACAATCCAACAGTGGAATATTGGGTTATTTCGATTTTCAACTATCATTTGTGTTATATCAGATCCTGTTTTTTTTTTTTTTTTGCTGGTGTGGACAAACTAAAAATCTTCCTAAAATTTCATACTGGTATGACACCAGGGTACAATCCAACAGTGGAATATTGGGTTATTTCGTTTTTCAACTATTTTTTGTTTTATATCAGTTCCTGTTTTTTTTTTTTTTTGCTGGTGTGGACAAACTAAAAATCTTCCTAAAATTTCATACTGGTATGACACCAGGGACATCATTTGGGTAGGGTAGGGTGGGGAATTTGCCTCTCCCCTTCCCCCCTGAATTAGCGGTTTCTATCTAAATTGCTATGTAATGTGGCGCCTCCAGTAATTAACAACTTAACAAGCCGACCAAGTTTTTTACCCCCCCCCCCACACACACACCTGAAAAAACTGAAATGACGCCCCTGTATTACACCATATGTTAAATGTAAAAAAAACAACAAAAAACTCAACACACACAGAACGCCCATTGAATTCGACCAGACACAGTGGTGAATTATTAAGCTTCGTGCAAGACTGGTCTGCTTTTGTTCCATTGTGTACTGAACATGTTTGGGTTAACGGCCTTTGTGGCGCTAAGCAAAGATAATGACTGCTACGTGATATTGTTCTTATTACGGTACAAGTACTGGTAAGAAGCCAAAATTAATAATTGACCCGAATGAACGAGTACTAACAAGTTCATGTAATAAGCTCGGCGGCGGATTCTTATCCAATGTTGTGGTATGTGACCACCAGTCCATTTTCTGAGAACTTCAGAACTTATATCGAAATAGATGTATTTTTATTTTGTGTTTTAAAAAAAAAATATTTAAGTGTATTCTATTAATGTGACATTACAATCTGTATCAGGATGCCAGACCAATTAACTCTTACGATTTCGGCGTACAATGTACAATTTTGAGATGTGCACATTATATATTCTGTATTTTAATTTTATTTTACTATAAATATAATGTAGTGAACGATTTTGTGATGATGTTGTACGATTTTAAGAGTTTGAAGGTAAACAAGTCTGGGATGCTACCAGTTCTTGTAAGGGGCCACCCATCTGTGACGTCAAGCTATTTTGGACCCCCAACCCCCATCGTCACATTTGTCACAAAATTTAGACACCCTAACAATTCATCGTCCCAAATGCATGTCCCCCCCCCCCCACACTATTTTTTTAGCTGTGTGGTGTCATTTATGGATGACCCTTATTACTGTAATTGTGTGTATGGCTCAAAGGCACGCCACTGAATAAGCTCCTGTAATTTTTGGCAAGTTTGCAAAGTGTTCATAGCCTGTAGTGGCTGTAGTTAGTGTAGGCACACACAGACAAAATAGAAAAGGTAAACTCAAAATATTGCAGAATTGGCAGTTTATATTATATGTAAAGATTTTGTGAACAGTGAGGTAACCATAAGTACGATTTTTGAAGATAAGGTGACCTGTGGACTGTAGTTGGATCATGATATAATAATTTCCTGCCCTCTTCATAGTATTTTAGCTTCATATATGATTGAATCATTGATGCAGTAAGACACACACACACATAAAAAATCAAATATATAAATAAAAGTGAAAATTTGTTTGTTTGTGGGTTTGTTTGTTCCACAAAGGCTTTTACATGGATAGATGGATCTTGACCAAATTTGGCACATATATCCATCATTATCCAGAATCCAGAATAAAATACTTAGGGACTATTATTATCATTTTTTATAACATTCCATTTGGGGCCGGGGACCCCAAATTCGTTTTTTTCTCTTCTATGAGCTATATAAATAAAATGACCAACAAGTTCTCCTACACAAAAAGATGGATAGTGACAAAACTCAGTTCACATAAACTTGATTATCCATGCTCAAATACCACATGGTGCTGAATTCATAATATCCATTGGCTGCGACTATTCGTACCCGGGTACCAGAAGGGAGAGGTTGGGATTAAAAAACGATTTAAATTTTTATTGTTGGGTTTGTAAGACAATATGAGGTATCACATGAAAGATACTTGAATGGACTATATATTTGTAAACTTAATTCTTCAGTTTAACTAAAATAAACTACCACAAATGACATCCGAATAGCTCGAGTCTAATGATACCCGGGTGCGAATGGCGGCGCTGCATGTCTGGGAACGAGATCAAACAGTAAATTTGAACTCATCGGTAACGCGATCCCACTGGGTGACGGGATCAAACCGGGATCGGGATCCTATCAGGAAACAGGATAACATCGTAAAGGGGGTGCCTAGGTGGGATGAGATCCCACATAGGATGGTATCCTAACGGGATCGGTAGCCCACTTGGATCGGGATCCACCGAGATTGGGATCTGGTACCCTGGTACGAATAGCCACTTCGTAAAATTATATGCCATGCAAAAATTCACGATAACGAATGAATGGAATGCAATATAAAAATGGTCGAGATTATATTTATTTGCTTTTCACAAACTCAAACTGATATGAAAAGTAAATAATTTTAAATATATAATTTGAACGTCAGTGTTATCACAAAAACAAAAAATAGAGCACATAAAAATCTATAAAGATAACGGCATAATCAACGATTTAAACTAGCACTGAGCACCTTTCAGTACCAACATACTAATAATCAGTAAGATATTATTACAAACACTTCTTTTATCATCATTACATTTAGTGTACACTAATTTAATTTATTTAGTATTTAAATTTAAAGTCAACTCGTCTAAGTCTAAAAAAAGTCTAACCACTTTTTAGTGTTACTCACCTATTATCTGTTGATGATTAATCCTTTGAGTGACCAAAGTTGTTTTATTTAACATTTTTTCTAGTGTTTCAATAGGATCTCTGGTGTGTTTAATAACCCGAATCGACATTTTTTTTTTTAAGCTTCAGAGGAATAACATGCACACACGACTGAGCGCAGCAGTTCGAACAACTATCTAAATATACCCGCGACGTCTACCATAAACGCACCGGAAGTTTACCGTTGCCTGGATCCCTTGACCTCATACTTTCTTTGACCCTAAAGGAATATCATTTCCGCTAAGTCATTCAACATGGCGAGCTCCATTATTGAACCTTTTCCAGTTGAGGGAATACTGCCTAAAAAAGAAACTGGAGCTACTTCGTTTTTAACGAAATATCCAGATTATGATGGCCGTGGCATTATTATTGCAGTTTTGGATACTGGTGTTGATCCCGCTGCTCCTGGACTACAGGTTTTATTATTATATCATTTATTTTATACACAACCTATTAACGATAACAACAATTGAATTGAATTAGTTCAGAATTAGGCTTAGCCTGTCTTTGGCCAACTCACCTTGTATTTATAGTTTGAATTTAAAGACCCTGTTATTCACATTCTTGGTAAATGTGAGTTAGTTGAGTTAGCGGCAATGGATCCATCCATTCCTGGGGAACTACAGCCCATGTAGGATCTTGGCCTGCCTCACCACTTCCTTCCACAAAGACCTAATTAACTTAACTTATGTTTTTCTTTTCCATGCTTGGATTTCCAACTGCTGTAGATTCCCTCCACATCATCCATCCATCAAAGCCTAGGTCGACCTTTGACACCCTCTTCACTCCTCTGAATATTCACCCTGAACCTTGATTTAGCTTTTTGAGTTGTTTAATGTCATATGTATCAGTATCAGTATTGTCAGTTTGTTGGGTACCCAAACTCCTGCAGATTCTCTTTTAGATATTTTCTTTTGATGCTGTCATAGGCCATTTTATAGTCCACAAAGAGTTGATGTACTGGGATGTTATATTCATAACATTTCTCTATAGGCATCTGATGGTGAACATCTTATCAGTCATTGATCTGTTTTGTCTGAATCCAAATTGGTAGTCACCTAGTATTTGTTTAATGTATTTATTTTTGTCAATATTTTGTATGTAACATTTAATAGGGAAATTGCTCTGTAGTTTGTACATTGAAGTTTTGAACCTTTCTTGTGTATTGGGGTTATTAGTGCTCTTTACCATTCTGTTGGAATATTCTCTTCTTGCCAAATTTTAGCTATAAGTTTATGTGTCTGAGTGTGTAGTTATCTTTCTCCCATATTCAATAAGTTCTGCTGTAATGAGGTCTTGGCCAGGGGCTTTCTGGTTTTTCATGGAATTGATTACTTCTTTAGTGTCTCCAAAGTTGGGGAGTTTATTAAAAGGGTGGTGGTTCATAATCTTCATCATAAAACAATGTATAGGCAAAGAAAAATTTCAGACCATACATTACAATGTATGCATTACTTAATTACGTTTTCCCATATTTTATTACTTGAAAATAATTAATTTTAGATTTTCTGTTTTAGCAATATTTATCCTATAAAATTAACCCTCTCTATTTTTAATACACAATCAAATCAAGGTAAAAATTAATTAGCTACAGCATAAAATAAAAAAATTAATAATATATAATCAATAAATAATAACTTGTATCAAGCATAAAAATATATTAAATAGATGATTATTTGAAATATTTATTTTTATTTGAAGAAAAAAAAGCAATGTATTTTAAAATTTAATCCTATCGTAAATTGAAAATATTTCAAATCTGTGAAGTGACTACAGTCTTCACACGTATTTAAATGTAGAAAACTTACAGAATCTTACTGTTAACTAAATATAATGTGGCATTCAGAATTGAAGCACTTACAATCCTCTCACCCTTCAATAAAAATATTCTGATTTTAATTTCTTTTGTTTTCCTGTTATCAGTATGAATTCTAAGATTTTCCTTTTACTACCGGTATATCAGATTTTAAAAATAAAAAAAACAAAAAAACATGTTTCTCTCTTTCTCTACACAAATGATTTCCACTATTTAACTAATTTAAATTATTTTTTTTACAGGTCACATCTGATTCCAAACCTAAAATCATTGATTTAGTTGACTGTACTGGAGCTGGAGATGTGGACACATCTGCTATTGTCACGGCTGCTGATGGTATCATTACAGGCTTGACAGGACGAACACTAAATGTATGGGTTATTATAAGTGAATGTTTGGGTCATTATGAGTAGTGCTTTATTTCATTTATTTTGGTTATCCCTCTAACTGCCTCCATCATATTAAAATATATTTTGTAATTGTTAAGGATATATATTTTTTTCAATACTCTCTTCCTTAGATTCCAAAATCATGGAACGTTCCTGATGGAAAGTTTCATATTGGTGTCAAGGTGGCATATGATTTATACCCCAAACCCTTAAAAGAGAGAGTAACAACAGAAAAAAGAGATAAGTTATGGAGTCCACAACAAAGGGCGGCATTGACCTCAGCTTTACGGGAACTTGAGAAGTTTGATAAAGCTCACCCCAGCTGCACATCTTTGGTGAGTGAAAATAACTTTTTAACCTGTTTTATAACCTGTTATTTAAATAAGAAAATACTGCCTTATTACTCACAAGGAAGTAATTGTTTTCATCTGTGAACATTAAAGATATTTTATCTTTGAATGGGGTATTCAATGCAGTCAAAAATACAGTGAGCTCATTACATAACATGTTTGGCCCATTAAAGTTTTATAGTGACAGTGGTTTCATTTTTAATTTGTACAGGGGAATCTTCTTTGTTAACTGATGAATACAAATTGAAAATTTTTATCAAGATGGCTGACAGAGCTCTATTTACTTTGCTGTCTTATAAAACATGCATTCTTCTATAAATTAAAGATAAACATTGATTTCAGGAGGATAAGACTCAACGTGAAGATTTGCAGGCCCGAGTAGACATTTTGAACTCTCTAGACAAAAAGTACACAGAACTTGGTGCAGTTTATGACTGCATTGTTTTTAACGATGGAGAGAGATGGAGGTGTGTATGCTAAATATTGATGGAGGAATGTGCACTTGAATAGACCAAAATTTTCATTTGTAAAATATATATTTAATAACATGAAAACAAAATTTTTCATTATTTTTTTTTAATGGTTTTTAAGATAATGTGAGATTGATTTTTTAATTGTAGCTGCAAATATTCAAATAACTGTTTCAATAAAATGTGTAGAATCTGAGTTAATGCAAATAAGTTAGATTCCCACTCACCCCATCATATTTTAAAAACCTTTCTATGCCAGAGGTTCCTCATTTATCATATGATAATAGTAATTATGAGAATGTCACATATGAAATGGTAATATTTTCCAACCAAACTTTCAGGGCATGTATTGACACTTCAGAAACAGGAGATCTACAGGCGTGTAAAGTTCTTGCAAATTATAGAGAGTTCCATGAATATGGGCAGTTTAGTCAACCTGGTATGTAAATACATTAAAATATTTTGTTTTAAATTAACAAAGCATGTAATAATTCAATCCTTTTTTAAAGTAAAAGCTTTATTTGTAGTTTTATATATAAATATTATCTAATGGTGTTAACATCCAACAAATAATTATAATAAATATACAACAAGCTAAGTAAATTTTTTACTATTATCTATTTTTCTTGATTGTGTTTAAGGAAACTGATTAAAACACTATAAAAAATGACACAATTTTAAAATCATTTTGTCTGAAAACCGGGCTGCTATTTGCTGCTATCAGCCATTTCACCCCTTGTAGGTGTATGACTTATACAGAATAATTTTAGGATTTGTTTTACAAATCGTGCAAGGGACCAAAGGCACTGTTATGTATTGACCATAATCATTGTTCATGATATTCCTGTGTATACTAATGTAGCTCTGTTTACCCCCAAGATATGCTGACCTACTCTGTGAATATCTATGAGGATGGGAATGTATTGGAAATTGTAACAAATGCAGGTAAATTCAGTCAGTTGTTGTACTTAATAGAAATTTAAATCATAAATGAACTTGAAGCTAGGAACATCTTTTCAACCCGACATAGCTATCCTTGGTTGGCCCTGTGATGCAATGGTAAGATTGTCTGTCTCTTGACCAAGGGGGAGGGGGTACTAATTTGTAATGAGTTTTCCAGCTATTGTTACATTGCTGACTGTAAAAGAGCAATTTTCTTACCAGATTATATAAATTTTATTATTTTTAGTATATTGTTAGATTATTATCCACATTATGTCTTATTGCTCAGTATTTATTAAAAAGTATGACTATGATTTATGGGCATGAAAAATATGTAGCATCTTTTTTCTTCAAAAGTCTGCACTCTGAATCTTTATTTGTCCTGCTTTAAAATTCTTCAGGAGCCCATGGGACTCATGTAGCTTGTATTGCTGCTGGAAATTTCCCTGAAAATCCTGATATGAATGGCATTGCTCCTGGGGCTCAAGTGATAGGCCTCAAAATTGGTGATACAAGGCTTGGGTCCATGGAGACAGGAACAGCCTTAGTTAGAGCTGTGAGTTAAGTTTTGTCCAGTATTATTTTTTGAAAAAGTTTTTGAAACACATAGTCTTAACTTTATTAAAAACCAATGGGGCATGAGTTACAAATGTTTTTTTAGGATAAATATTTTTTTCTCCACAATTATATTGTGTACCTAATGTTGACAGATGAAATACATTATGGACAACAAAGTGGATCTTATCAACTATAGCTACGGAGAGGCTGCCCAAATTTGTAACTCTGGGTACGATATTTTTTATTTTAGTGCCATAATGAATTATTTAACAGTAAAAGTAAAGCAAAAACCAAAGTTTCAGGCCTTTTCTGTTTGACATTATTTTAATAGAGTAAATTACCAGTTTCGATATGACTTTTAAGCGATTAGATAAATGGATAGGTTGCCGTTTCAATAAGATCCTTTATCACCTTTTACATTCAATAGTGCTACTTTGTTCATAAAGGATGCTACTGGAGTATCTCATAACAGCCTATGACATATTTATCTGATTACATAACAGCCTATGACATATTTATCTGATTACAGCCTATATCTGATTATGATTTTTAATAATTTTTGTATTGCCCAAATCTTTTATTAGCCGTGTAATCAACCTGATAACTGAGGTAGTCAATGAGAGAGGAGTTATTTTTGTGTCCAGTGCCGGAAATAATGGACCTGCCATTTCTACAGTGGGGACACCTGGTGGAACAACGTCAGCTGTCATAGGCAAGGAATGGCTATTTGAAACATAATATGTTATCTATTGTTAAATTTGAATGTATGTTTGGTATACATAGAGATTTCAGTAATTAAATACATTATTTTATTATGACCCATGATGTTTACTTTGTGATTCTTAAATAATGTTTCTTGTGTTACCTGTAGCTGTCGGAGCCCACGTCACCCCTCAGATGATGATGGCAGGCTACTCCATGAGAGAGCCACTTCCAGCCATGCACTACACATGGTCATCTCGAGGACCTGCGTAAGTCCACTGACATATTGATTAAATTTGGTCTGACAAGAAATTTCTTACTGTGCTCAAAGTTAAATATTCATAGATGGTAGGAAAATAATTGTTCTAAATTTATTAACAATTCACATTGTTGTATTGAAGGTAGGAAAATTTGAGAATGAAAGGCTGGAAAATGAACTCTGGGCAAGACTCAGTTCCTCTTTAAAACATGTTTACCTATTGCGAGTTATCATGCATGAGTGAGCTAGGGTTTCTGCAATAAATACTTAATTGCTTAACTGTTTTTAGACTTTAATAAAAGCTTTTGTAAACAATTTTTTTCAATTTTTGCTTTTAGTGCTCACTCAAAGTGAGCAATTTAAAAAAATTAAATCTCTTAGGCTCATGAGTCATTGCTTTGTCATTCATGCAAGCAGATGTATATTTTTTAAAATTCCAGACATGATGGTGCACTTGGTGTGTGCATCAGTGCACCAGGCGGGGCTATAGCATCTGTGCCAAATTGGACCCTAAGGGGTTGTCAGCTCATGAATGGCACCAGCATGAGCTCACCCAATGCCTGTGGCTCAATCGGTAAGACTATGCTCGTTCAGTCAGTTTTGTACAGTTGTGCTTGCATCTGTCGATGTAGCAACTTTAACAAAAATACGTCTTATATTTTCCTGGTTATGGTAATCATAAGGTCCAGATAGATGAACTCATTTTTTTTTAGAAGCATTAAGGCAAACTGTTTAACATTAATCCCCTTCATATTTTGCAAAAACCAGAACCCAGGCCAATAGCTAAAGTGAGACAATTAATTTTTCCTAAAGTTTTCAGGTTTATCAATGACTTTATTTCCTACTTTAATACCTACCACTTTCCAGCTTTAATACTCTCTGGTTTAAAGGCTGGACAAGTCCACTTCTCACCATTTAGTGTGAGGCGAGCCTTAGAAAATACTGCTGCAAAATTGGATGATGTAGAAGTTTTTGCTTTAGGGCAAGGACTTGTTCAGGTAAGTTAAATACTTTTTATGAAAGAATTGCTAAGAACTATTAACTTATTCTAGTTTTTAACAAAAAAATGTTTATCAAAAGCTGTACACTTCAGAGCTTGTTTAGCCTTGAACATTGCTTAAATTAATGGGTAGAGGATTCATCTCAATAGGAATAATGTTCTATAAATTGCATTTGAATATGCATTCAATCCTGTTCAGTAGAGCAATTGTCTTTTTGTGGTTTGAGGGAGTTAGAAACAAAAAATATAAATAATTTATAATGTAGGAAAAATATTTATTCCTTCTTCTTTTATTTTTGTTTGTTTGGCTAATGTTGTAACAGATGCAGTGGAATTGTTATATTTTACCTTTAACCCTAGTTAAGCAAATCTTTTAGTGTTTAGCACAAAATTAATATTAATTAAATTTATGATTGTATAATAAAAGCTCCAAAAATATTAGAAACCTCTGCTCTGTAAAAAATTTTCTTAAATTTCCTATCATTCTAATAATTATTATTTTGCATTTCAATTTACCAATTGTTCAAGGTCGAGGCAGCTTACAACTATTTAACCAAAAACCAGAAAAATGTTGCAGAAAATGTTCAGTTCACTGTGCAATGCTCCGGGAGCAACAGGGGCATCTATCTCAGAGAGCTGCCACAGCTCACTAAACCAACGGAGGTCACAGTCTCTGTGGAGCCGTTGTTTGAAGAACAAACCGGTAGGCATGTTGGTTTTATTCTTAAAGACATGGTAACAAATAGGCGGAGACACACTTTTTCATTCCTTGTCCCCTTATAAAGATGCGGATACATGGTCGAGATTTAGTGATGTCATCCTTGAAAAGTTTTAATTATTTACCTAAGGAGGGCTGAGGTGCCAACATCAACATTCTTTATGCACAAATATAAAATGCAGCCCATGCCACATCAAACGTTTGTGTGTACCATGATACAAATAGTTTTCTGGGTGGACCATCGTACGAATAGTTTTCAGATTAGAAATTCTAAAACTACTTTTATATCCCGTCTTTTGTATCCAAGATCTTAAGTTGAGGAATTGTGTTCCTTCCCCTGAAAAGCATTGCTCCCTATTGTTATTATGGAATAATTGTTTATTTGTGTTTGTTTATAATAAATTGTTTCCCCTCAATTTGTGCAGACCCAGCTACAAAGATCTCATTTAGTGTCAACTTCTGCCTGACCAGCACACAGTCATGGGTTCAGTTTCCCAGCAGCTTCCTGCTCATGAATGCAAACAGATCTTTCACTGTCAAAATTGATCCCAGGGGTCTGGCTGAAGGCATTCATTATGCTGAGGTGAGATTTCAAGTTTTTGAAAACAAGATGAACAACAACAAAAATGAAAACATTTTTGGAGGTTTTAAAAAAAATTGTTTGATTTTTATTATCTAAAATCAGTGATTTTCAGACTGATTGAGGCCCTTTGGGTTGGGTACAGTCATTAAGTTAAAGCCTTCTCTTAATGATCTGATAGCTGTTTTAACATTTGTGTGTTTCACTTTTCTGAATGAATTATCTAAACCCAACTAAGATGATATCTACTTATTTCAATTTATATCTGAACTGTCAGATCCGAGCATTTGAGTCTGGCAATGTGGAGAGGGGACCCTTATTCCGTGTACCTGTCACAGTTATCGTTCCAGTTCGGTGAGTACAATTTGAGAAAATTTAACCAACACTGATCATTCATATTTTTTGTTGTCTTTAAGAGTCACCAGTCATGATGTGATTTTCACTATCTGTGTAATGCCATGGTCTTATTGACCTGTTCAGATTATATTTGTAATTAATAAAGCATTAAAAAAGCAGGAGCTATGCCCCATGGTATGCTCAAGAGTATACTGAAACCAATTTTGTAGAAAAATAAATTTATACACATATTTGGAACCCCAGACACCATCTACTTTGATAATTTGATTTGATTGCAATATTGTTTCCTTTTGTTGCTATTCACAACTTTTCTGCTTCATCTTACAAACACACATTTATTTTCCATAGTTAATTTAGGAACTTTTCCATACATATATTATGTTGACAGAAACAAAAGAAGGCTTTCTACCAAAACATGTCAGTTTGTTTTTTTGTCTAACCCTAATAGAGCATCACACAGCATGTTAAAATGTAAACACAAATCAGTTATTGTTAATATCTTTAAGCTTCACCAAAATGCCTCATCACTTGTTACGGCTTGCGTGGTAGTTGACTAAATGTTTCATTTGAGCATTATGACCAAGCTTATCAAAATTTCACTCATGTGTAAACATTATTTTCCCTCACCTTCATAATTAATAAATATTGGTTTTCATTTAAATACATGTGCCATATCTAAAATGATAGTGCAAGTTCATCAACAATTTTTAGAACATTTAGAGTTTTAAAATCAGAAAATGTTTATCTGAATCCTGACTGGCATTCTCATTTTAACCACCCAAGCATCATAATAAGGAAAACAGCTCCGTACACCAGTTCCTAGTCGTTTCATCAAAACATTTTGTTGCCAAAAACACCCATAAGTAAAAAATCTTTAGCTTGTGCACACAGCTTCCCACCTTGCCACAAATGCCACCTTCAAAAGGAACATTTGTGTCTGAAACGTCCACCCTCTGGATTCCGTCTGTTGTTGAAGTGCTACCGCCACCAGAAGGTTGTCCCTTGCCCTGACTTTCTCTGCAACAGGTTGTTTGTGGTGGAAATTGATTAACATTGATTTCAGATTTTTTTATAAAGAAAAAAAAAACCAACAAAACAAAAAAACTGCAATTGAGTGTTACTTGTTAATTTAAGTTCTGATTCTGAAACTAGACCATGATTGAGATTTTAACCATTAGCAGTTGTATTTTTATATGGTTGTATTTCATTGCATTAATTTTAAAATTATTTTGTCTTCTTGAAGAAGCATGGATATTGTTTTTTTCCCCTCACATAATTTTCCTGTTTAATGCAAAAAATAAATGCAAGATGCAATGTTGACTATTCCTTAAACACATCCGCCACCTTCTACTTGACCTGCACACAGTCTTGGGTTCAGTCCTTTTCCAGTACACGTCAGGACCAATAATTTAAAGACATTCTTATCATTGCTCTTTACTCATCCATCACTTATACATAGATCTATTAAAATAATATCAATCCATTTCCTCTCAAGCTATACAAAATATACACACAAAAAGGGAGAAAAAAAAAGGTCTGCTCCTACCAAAATACGGCTGTTTCTGTTGTTTTTTAGGACTAAAAGAACACAAAGTCTTACAAATAATTGATATTTCTTGCGTCCACACATTACTTTAAAAAAATGATGTATCACTTAATTAATTAAAGACGTTTTTCCTTTTTAGAGGAATTAATGTTGGTTTAACACAATTACTTTGATTTTCATCAAAGCTATTCTCTTTTTTCATGTAATCTCCCTAGAACACACATTTCTATCATGGATCTGCTGACATGTGCCACCTTCAATTTAAAAATAAATTCCTATATGTCAATTTTCAGGTTGGTGGACTTGACCAACTTTTCTATCTCAACCTTGGGGCTAAACTTCAAACCCGGCCAGATACACAGAAGATTCATACATGTGCCATATGGCGCATCATATGCTGGTAAACAAATTTTAATTAAGGACTCCTTCTCAACAAAACAGAAATTAGTGACTATAAAAAATTAAAATGTTAATTTATTAAATGCGGATTTAGTTTACCTATCATGGCAGTTGTAAAACCTAACCTTTTATGATCAAACTGAAATTTTAATTCAGTGTTGTTACTTAAACAGCAGAGGAACAGCCACGTGGTTGGGTTCAAATATTTCCTTTCTGGTTTCAGTCAGAAAAGACAACTATCTGAAATTGCTAGTTGAAAGATTTTAAACAAAAACGTTGAAAAATATAAATTTGTGACATTATTTATTAGTTGCAAATATTAAACATACCCTGTATTACATCATATCAGAATCCAGGTTGAAAAATTTCCAACGGGAGCAGTTCTGATAAGGCTAAGAAGAACCTAAAACTAAAATAACTTTAATCTCCCCAAAAATGTTTGCCTTGAAATTAGAGAACTGTTCAGTTTCCCCATCATAAACTAGTCTTATAGCCAAAATTCTGAAATGTTATCTCCACGCCTTCACATTGTTACTAATTAAATGCATTAAAAATATATATCACACAATGTAATCTCAATGTAATTTCAACCTTGTTCTCAGTTTTAAAAATTACTTCATTGGACGTTGAGAAAAGTGGACGTTTCCTGATTCATACACTTCAGATTTCACCCCAGACAGCATACAAGGATCACGAGTTTTCAAAGTTTGTCACCATCAGTGAGAGAGGGGAAGGCTCTTATGCTTTTTCTGTTTTAGTAAGTCACTCTCCTGGATACGACCCTCTAAAACCTTTGGATCACTTGATTCTCTCCCCAGTTTCTATTTTTTTGGTTGCATTTATAATTTATAACCTCTTCTGAGAAAGAATAAAGATTTCTTTTGTTAAATTATTATTTTAAACAAACATAACAATGTTTAATTTTCTTATTGTTTCAACATTTAGAAAATTTACCCCAAACTTTTTCTTGTCATGTAGAGAAATTATTAAAAGACATGAGATTTGAATTTTCAGTTATTATTTCATATCACATATTTCAGTCCGGCTGTTAAATCAGATACATAAGTAGCTTTGTGCATAATCTTGGTTTTTCATTCATTTATCATTGCATCCCTCCCTTATGACATACTTTTCTTTTAAATCTCACCCTCCTTTGCCCGTTTATCTCATGTTTTCTGCTGGGTTGTTTATTACCACAGGGTGACTGTACATTAGAACTGTGCGTGGCAAAATGGTGGGCCAACCTCGGAGATGTATCACTGGATATAACTTTGTCATTTTATGGTGCACAGCTGGAACATGGCTTACCTGTGATGGTATGTGGTGCATTGGGATCAATGTTAACTCTAAGCCATGCCAAGGAGCTCAGCTATACAATTGATAAACTATTAATAGATTTGTAATTGTCAACCCACAGTTTGCACAAGATACCCTAGACTTTTTTTTTGTTAAAATGGTTGCTTATTTTTAAAATGCTAACCTGTCATTGGTTTTTTATTGATTTATTTTATAGCATGGTGGTGAAGGGATTACCAGATTTGATATTATTTCACCATTACGCACTGAAGATCTCAACCCCAGTCTTTCATTGAAGTCAGTGGTTTGTCCCTTGAGGTAAGATAACCAGATAAGGCTTAGGCGTACATAAAGATGCATATATCTTGATTTTAGATAAAAGTGTTGTAATGAGGCGGGGGCCCTAATACTAGGCTGTATTTAGACTTCGGTGATGAGGTGGGGGCCCTAAAACTAGTCTGTATTTAGACTTTGGTGCAGTGGGAATTTTATAAGTGCATACTGATTCATTATTGTCTTTTTTCCTCCCACTAAAAATATCTTTTTCCTCCCACTAAAATAACTAAATTAGGGGCAAGGCAACTATTCTAGGAAGTATGTATACTGATAGCAAAAATATCTCAACCATCAAATTTAAAAGACAGTAGCCAATTACATAAAGGACAAAATGGATATAAAATAATGGGTATAAAATAATGTCTAAACTGCTCAATTCTCAATGTAAAATAACATTTGTGTTAAATGCTCAGTTCTAAATGTAAAATAACTGTTATATGCTTAATTCTTAAGAGAAAATAAGACTTTACAATAAATAGTTTATTAAAAGGTAATACAATTTTTATTTGCACATTAATTGGTTTAAAGTAAAAAATTATCTCATTTCTACCTCCTAAATGCTTGTGAAGTAAAAAGGCTGGGGCTATAGTAGGATGTTTTGTTATTTTGCAGGCCAACAGATCACAAGTTAAGATGTTTGTCAACAGAAAGAGACCAGCTGAAGGATGGCCGGCAAGTTCATGCCATTGAACTAACTTACTCATTTCATTTGGTGAGTAAAGGCAGTAGACTTTGACTTAAAGCAGCTGTTCTAATTAATAGATTTAAAATAAAACATGAGCACTAAGACATATTTGAACTGTTAAGGCAGCTTTAATATAAATATCCCCCCCCCCCCTCCTCTTTTTTGTGTTTTGTTTTGTTTTGTAAAGTAGCAACAAATCGAGCAATATAAATGTTTCACAATTTTGTAAGCTGGACCCAGGTGGATTTCAATTACTGAACCGTATGCCACCAAGTAAATAAGGGTCAGCCATTTTCAGTATAATATTTTTTTAAAAATATATTGTTTTTTCTTGTTTTCTTTTGACAAGAAGCAAATTACATTAGAAAGAACGATTTATACATAATTAGAATCTTGTATGTTCATCTTCATCATTTATTCCTGAGAACCTGTTCACCTTTAATAACTTCTTGCATCTCAATTCATGGACATTATCCATATCTTTCATTCATGACGGTATGGGGACAATATATTTAACTTAGTGATACATTTAGCTCCCCAAAAAGCTACATGGATCAGCAAACCGCAGACATCTGCACTCAAATATCATTGTCGCCTTTTATGTTATTGTGCATTTTCAATTTTAGCCTAAAGCAACAGAAGTAACCCCAGACTGTGCCTTGCTCAGCGACATGCTGTACACGTCAGAGTTTGAAAGCCAGATGTGGATCATATACGATACCAACAAGCAGTTCATTGCTGCTGGAGATGCTTATCCCAGCCGGGTGAGATGATTCACCTTACTTTGCTAGCCCATAAGAATCATTACAATTAACTTCTTAATCTTGTTTGTACAAATCAAGTCTTTTTAATCACTTAGGTCCAAGCTTTTATTAGTTTCCTATTCCTTCAAAATGTGATGTTGAGAATTTTTTTAAACATAAAAGCATTTAAATATTTGATTAAAGTAGTATCTTTAAAAACATTTTTTTTTTATGACAAAAAGAGCTAGATATCTAAATTTAAATTTTAATCATTTTGTCTTTTTTTATCAAAATTTAAAGATGTTTTAATTTATCCTAGTCATTTGACATTCATTGTTTGACTTCAGGACTATTTCCTCATTGTTTTGTTTTCAGTACGTAACCAAGCTGGAGAAGAATGATTTCATAATCCTCTTGCAAGTCCGTCATGAGAAGCGGGAGATGCTCGAGAAGCTGAAGGATGTGATTCTTCTGGTCAAGATGAAGCTTTCATCCCCCTTGAATCTTGACCTTTACCCCACCTGGCAAGCCGCTGTGACTGGGGGCAAGAAACTGGGCGCGCTCACCATACATAAGGGTCTGAGACAGCCCATGTTTGTAACACATTTACCTGAAGATAAGTAAGTGTTGGTGTTAGTCTTTGAATTTAACTCTAAAGAAGATGTAGTTTAAAGTAAACAGAGTCACATTCAGGGTAGTTAACATAGCGTAACTTAATAAATGATCTCACAACCTATAAGGCATTGAAAGTAGAGATTCATTTTGAAAATCTAAATGGCTATTGACAACCACCTGACTTGTTTCCTCCAACCCTCGAACAGACTGCCTAAAGGCTGTGGACCAGGTTGGTATTTTACTGGTCACCTCACACTTGCTAAAGATGAACCAGGGAAAACAAAGGTGAGTCTTCACATGATTACCACTGGCATAGAAAGGGGAGCTTTTTTACAGATCCATCGGGGATTGCAAGATCCCTTAAGCTTATCTTTTTGTATATGTCATTGGTACCTTTATAAATCTAAAGGAGTTTTTTTTTTTTCTTTTTAAGTCCTGGGGGGTACTGTTGTGTTTTTAACATTATTGAGTGATTTCTTGTTTAAATTGTGAAAAGAATTACTAATACATGTGTGAAAAGTTTTAAAATTGCTAAAAAATTTATTTCCTGCCATTTATTAGTTTTCAAATTTAAAAAAAAAATCTTTTCATATTTGTTATTGTGTCTGACTTAACAATTAATTACCCCTGGTCCTACCACCTTCCTGTGTTGTAACGTATCTAAATTACAGTGTACTGAAACTTGTTGCATGTTTAAGACCCAGTCCTTTAGGCCAATGACAACTGATCCAATCTTTCAGAGTGGATCAAGGTTCAAGTATTTTGTCTCTGAGTCAGCCTCAAAGGGTAAAGGTAATGGGAAGAGAAAGGAGAAAGAAAGCAGCAAAGATAAAGATGCAGGCAAGGAGTCCTCTGGAAAATTCTCAGTTGAAAGTATGAATGATGCCATCAGAGATCTCAAAATCTCATGGATTTCAAAGTTGGTACCAAAGTGCAAAGATTTAAATTTTGGACCTCTAAGTATTATAAGTAGAATTTATTTTAAATCTTAAATTGAAACATTCACTGAGGTCTTGCATTTTATAAGTTATTTGTTACAGCAGTAATTTATATAACATTAAGAAAAATAATTTAAAAAATAGAAGTTTTTGCTCATTTTTGTTTTACATTTCTTTACCGTACTTCTCAATTCCATGGTTTTTTTTTCTCATTGATTTACAATATGAAAATTACACTGCTTTAGATATACTTAATTCTGTTAATATAGAGTCATTCAATTGTACATTATTTGTTTCTGTGAATGTACAGTCATACAGCTGTACATTATTTGTATGAAAAAATACAACTAAACTCATATAGCAGTTATAACACATAATAGTTTCAATTCTTAATAAATATTTACTGCATTGCAAAATTTAGCATTGCCAGTCTTTATTTTGTAAAATTCCTAATTCACTCATTATCAGTTAATGATAAATTTCCTGATTTTATTTTCTGTCGCTACTTAAAAATATCATAGTACAGATCTTTTTTTTTCTTTTGAGCTACACAATATTCAAGTGTTTTTTGTATTTTTTTATAATGTATCAATTTGAATTCTCCAGGCCACCTTTATCAGCCACTCAAACTGTCTATGATGAGCTGAGAAAAGAATTCCCTACACATGTACCTGTGTTGATATCCAGGATGAATGCACTGGAAGCTGTGGATGTTGTAAGTTCTCTGCCGAGTCTGTGTAAACAAACTTTAAACAGTATAGTTTCATAGGTCATGTTATGAGCTCTGTTTTGAACACATACAGTTTGGGGTTTTGAAATACATTTATATTGGCAGAGGAAAAAAAAACTTTAAATAAAATATATATAATTGAAATAGAATCTAATACATGTTCAAAGACATTGCAGACACATAATATGTGGGGGACTGGGTGAGAACATTCTAATCTTGGCATTGTGCACTATGAACAATAAACTAGGGTCTTTACTTATCAAGTAATTATCCACTATTCCAAGTGAGCTCGATATGGCTGAATTGGGCTCCTCATTTTGTATTGAATTTTTTTTTTCCTTTGGTCAATTCTGCATTTTTATACCTTTTATTTTAAAATTACACTAATCTTCAAAATGTAATTTAAATACTACATGTAATATTCCCTTGTTTAAAATAAACTTTAAAGAATCTATGAATTTCTTTCGTTTCCAATTCAAATTCTTCCACATTATTGTTAATATTTATTGCTTATATATTTCCCATTGTTATCTCATACTTTTCAGAATAACATCGAGAATTTAAAAGAGATAATTGCTTTAGGAAATGAAGCTCTCACATTAATAGATACAGAAGGTCTGCTGGGATACTTTGGCATGAAGACAGACACCAGGGCCGACTCAGCCACTATCAAGAGGTAAGCAAGGTGTCTTTATGTAGCACTCATAGACTTGATCTATTAATGTAGAAGTGAGGCTTGCAAACAGAGAAGGAGGGTACAAAATTTAGCTGCACTAACTATAAAAGAGTTATAATTAAAAAATGTAACAGAATTAAAAAATATAACAGTTGATATTCATATATAGATGGTCTCTCCCCCCCCCCCCCCCTCCCCCCCACTATGATTGAATGTTCAGTTAAATTCATATTTATAAATGCATAATATAATTATGACGCTAAAAGATATTATTGAGTTTATAACTTTCATTTGTTATAGTTGTTCAGTACCATACCTTTCCACAAGTTATTTTTCGGTTGTCATTTTTTTTTCTGATATATTAAATAATCAGTGCAGTTGATTTTAAAGTCTCAAGATTTGGCCTCTTTGTTAAACAATTCTTGCTATTTTGGCCTTATGCCTAAATTTGTGCAGGTTATTAAATTTTCTGCCTTACTTCAGTTGGCTTTTAAGGTTTTGTATTTTCATTCCCTTCCTTTTTTTTTGTTTTGTTATGACATTTAACTTTATTTACATTACTGAAAATTCATTTCAATTTGAAATTTAAAAGTCTGTTAAGATATATGTTTGTATTCATTCATCACTTTTTTTTTTTACATTTTAAAAATTGATTTTTATTTTATAATATTACACTATAAAAGTTTTCATAGGCCTATTCATTTAAACATTTTTCCACTTACGAAACAATTTCATCAATTTGTTTGTAATGTTTGTAACATCACAAACGGTTGTGCCTTGGCTGGACACAAAATGTTTTTATCATTAAACTTTCATTTGTAAAATTAAATTTAATGACTTCTAAAGTCACAGTGACCACAAATAACAAGTAGATTATTTTTGTAAAGCATTCATTCAAGATTGTGAGTAAGCAAATTTTCGTTAAAAACATTTATATTTAGAGAACTAATGTCACTGCACATTTTGATTGCCCAGATTTGGTGAAATTTTGTTAAAAATCTTTTGTGTTGCTATAAAGATAACTGATTGGAATGTTTAAATATACATTTTTTTTAATGTTTAAAAAAAAGCACAATACAAAGAAAACCAGTGATGGCTCTTTTTCTTACAATGAACAATTTCTTACATCTATTACCAGTAAAATAATTTTAGTGCTTTACATTTGTTCCACATATATTCTACTTTAATGTCAGTCATTGTATTTTTTTTCATTTTGGTGTTTTTTTGTTGTTTTTTTGTGTTCAGTGCATGTTTGTTTGCTAGCAAAAAAAATAACAGATGTAGATTAAAAATAGAGAAAAGTAATTTTATTAAGAAAAATGAAAGATAGCAAAATTAATTTGTATCTTAGAAACTGATGCTCTGTATTCCTTTGTTCATCTCCTGTAGGTAGGTTATCAAATATCATGCAGACGTTATAAATAGTATTTATTATTTTGGAATTAACTTCTGTAGGTGCGGAACTAAATATTGGCTTTCAAAGAATTCATCACAAAAAGATTGCCATTGAAAAATGAACCACTGTTCAGTATATTTTATTTAAAGTTTTTATTAAAGTTGCAGATTAAAGATTTTTACTGAGTTTTAAATAAAATAAAACTAATTTAAAAAAAAAATATTTTCCTTAGTCTTACCTTTTGTATCATAGTCAAAAACATTGTTACACAGTTTTAATTCTCTTTTTTAAATTTTTTATTCTAAGCTCTCTAAAGGCATTTGACTTCTACGTCTACTAAATTCTAGTGTTAATAAAAATTAATTTTCCCTAATATTCTCTACTGCTAAAGATGATATCCACAAATCTAACTTAAAATATGTAAAATAAAATTGTATAAATACTACATTGATAAAATAAATGTTAAAAATAATAATATAATATTGGAAATAATAATTGCTGACAAAGAATTAGTGTAAATGGTTTTCCAATGAAATTACACCAAAAATTTATTGGATCCCATTAAAAATATTGTGTTTCCCTTTTGCAGTGACATGGAGAAGAAAAAAAACTGGCTCATCGACACCTTAGTTAAAGTTGGTGTGGCTCAGGCTGACATCATTTTACAGAAACGGTCAGCAGGAGATGGGCAGGGTGATATCACAGCAGAGGATGTCAACAAAACATTCAGTGAACTCAGCAAGTGGACCGATGTGTCTGAAAACAAAGTAGGGGCATTTGGATGACCGGCCGCTTAATATGTTTAATGTTCTTAATCTTTGTTTAATGTGCCTAAAATTTATGTTGTTACAAAATTTACATAATTAGGCCTTTTGTATGCAGCTATCATATTATTTTTCATTATCAAGCAGATCCTTTTTAAATTCATACTAAATTATGAAATGTGCTTTATAATGTCTTAGAAAATACCAATTTTTTAAATTAGATTTTGGGAAGGAGGTGTAGCTATATATTGGGAAAAGTAAGATTAAGTGTTAGAAAATTGTATTATTAGGGGCTCAATCATACTATGCCAGTTATTCCTTCTGGCTTGAAATGAAATCTAGAATAGTTCAAACAGAATTGATACCTAGTCAGACTAGTGTTTTTTTCTAATGAACAAGACAAAAAAAGTTAAGGGGCCCACTAACACAAGAAATTAACTAATGCCTATTTCAGCAAACTTTCCCCTTTGCTTGGCGGCATGCCTCTGTCATGCTACACTTCGGGAGGGCTCTAAAGATGATCATGAAACAACAAGAAGAGAAACACACGAAGGATCTTGAGTTGAAGATCATCGAGGTGGGTACACACATTCCTGACTATATGCCCTGTATGTTTGGGAGGCATACACCATAGAAACGAACAATGCAACGTGAATGAGACACTTTAATTATACCTAATTATATATTAACTCTTTAAAATTTTGAAAAACAATTCAGAGATTATTTTTTTTTAAAATTTGAATTTTATGTGGTTAAGCCCAACCTACCGTACTGTCCCAGTAATGACATTTATATAATGTGGTACACTCTTTCAATATTGAGTTGCATCACTGTCTATCACTTTGGCAGCTTTCAGGAAAGGGCAGCCATTGTTTACCTCTGTTTAATTCTGAGACATATGCTTAATTAAATAAATACCGCTTGTCCAAAAACCTGTAACTGAGCATTTATACCATCAATATTTGAAGTGCATTGCATTAACCATTGGTGATGTCTGGTGAACAGAGCAGGTAAACATGGTACTGACAGTATCTTTGTATTCAAAGAACTGTGGACAATTTTAACTCTTTACATTCCACTAAAATAGAAAACACACTTACTATCTTAAATGAACCAAACTTTTGTTAGGTAGTCCTAAGCAGTGTAAGTCATCTGATGTTTGTATCATGTGACCTCAGTTCTCCTTTTTGTCTTGTTGCAGCTGTTCAAACAGCTTGGCTGGAAACACTGTCAGGAATACCTGGAGAAAACCACTTGTATCCGTTACCCAGCGGCCTACCAGCCATTTTAACCACAGACTCCATAGGTCCTCTTTAGGTGTGACTGAAACAGTTTCATTGTGTATTACCAAGTGTGTGTGTGTGAGTGCGCGTGCTGCTGTGTTTTAATATGCCATAGGAAATATTCACAGCCATTGCTCAATGCATATTTTATTTTCTGAACCAAGGGCAATGGGGTAACTGTAGACTTATGATTTTGTACAACCACTTTGAATAATGTTCAGTTAACAGCAATATCTCCTCCAACTATTTCGTACCCTGTAGCTCTGGATAATTTTCAGTTGAATGCAATACCACCTCAGCCTATTTTGTACCCTGTAGCTCTACTGTCAAGACATTCATTGATATCTAGTGTATTAGTTTGAAATTTTGAAAACTAAACCGGACCCTCGCAAATTTAAAAAAAAAAAATTTCTACTGTCAATTCTTTCTTAAATTCTGCTACTCGTAGTTAAAGGTACACATGACAGTTCAAAACACACTGGTACTGGTAGTCGAAGGTAGACATTACAGTTCATGACACACTCATGGCAAATTTTATTTTATTTAGTGCTTTATCCTGTGGTTTTTTTATTATCAGGTTATCAACACATGCCCATTGTTCACTTCCTTTCCCTATTGTAGCTTAAAGACATTATTTTAATTATCTATCTCAATTATCCCCCCCTCCCTTCCCTAGAGTTTATTCATTTTTCTTCTTCTTTTCTTTTTTTTTCTCCTTTTAAAATATTATTTTGTTTCTCTGCTAAATTCCTTATGCATCACTGTCACAGGGTTAATGATTTAAAATTTCATTTCTCTGCTCCGAACCAAACATTTTCTTTTCCTGACATTTTTTGCCACTAAGCCAAAAGAGCGCTTTACATACTACATTTTAACTTAAAACAAAAGACGTGATCTGTTCTAGGTGTTTAAAAACCCGCAGTATCAAGATGGGCTTAACTGTGCTGTTTTGCATCTACTAAAGGCCTAATCTTTTCATGAGATTTTAATTTATTAATGTCTTTATTGAGAGATTTAAGAAAGTACATTTTCTTCAACGTCAATTGTTTCATATTTTAAAAATGTTTACGTTTCTGCTTACCCCAGTACAAGTTATTATCCCAGGTTGTTTATCATGTGTGGCCACCCATTTGGTTGTCATTGACCATCAAATATAATACAGAATAAATATCCTACGATAAGAAATTCAGCTTGGAGATTTAGCCATTCCATTCATTTTTTATTATTGTTCTCAAACAACCAATAACTGCTGTAACCCTTTTGTAATTGAATTGTTTGGCATATACTGCTATAGCTAATACAGAGTGATAACTCCAGACTACAAATGCAATGGTTGGTGCACTGCACCGTGCAATAGAATAAGTTTGGTAGACTCTAAGAATGTGAATAGTTGAATTATGTGCCATTTCTAAACTTATTTTTTCCCATAACTTTACTTTTAAAGGAATGAGTTTCCTTGATTGCCCTAAAATTTCAGTAGTTAAAAGTTTCATTTTAATGGTTCAGTGCAATATTGATCTTATCAAGTAATTCAACTATTCATCTGGATGCCATCTTTATTTTGGTTCTCCCTGTAAATTATCTGCTAGGGCACACAAAAAATCCTCACATCATCGTAAGAGTTGAGAATTTTAAGTAACATTATAGTTTGTGATATTTGAGTTGATTGCTTAGCTAGAGTAAGTGCATGAACCATGGTGGAGTTGCAGCAAACACTTGTCAGACTGCAAGTAACTGTTGACGGACTGACAGTAACCATTGACATGCAGACTGTAACTGTTGACAGACTGACAGTTACCATTGAAAGGCTTTGGCAGACTGGAAAAAGTTTACAGTTGCTATTTTGAGGAGCATGAGTACCTTTAAACACAACACATTGAAAGAAATCCTCTTTAAGGCACCTTTTTTTTACTGTCTGACATAGGATGTGATGAGAAATAAGGTGCACCATCTGACTGCGTTACAACTGTAATTCTAGTGATACTTTTTTAAACAAAAATCTCTGATCTTGATGTCTTCAAGAGAAAGGGTAAATAAATGAATATTTTTCGTACAATCCACGATGTCATTTTGAGTGAGTTTTTTAAAATTATTATTTCATAAATTAAGTTTTATGATGGCCAATATCTAATGTTATGTTGAAAACAAGTTTACCCCTTTAGGGGTTAACAGGACCGTTTTGTTTTAGGAACCATCCAGTACATGTGTTGTTTTTTGTTTTTGTTTATGCATTTTTGATTCATAAACACCTGATATATTTTTCATTTTTATTAAATTTTTTTTTTTTCAGCATAATTTTACTCATGATGCTTCACTGCATAAAACCACATGTATGTTGCTGCTGTCCTCTAAACTTATGGCTTAGGAAAATCCCTTCAGCCTAGTTGAAGTGCCCTATAATATATTTTGACAGTTATCTGTTTTGTGGTCTTTTTTGTTGTTGTTTATCTTGAAGGACATAACCCTGTACTGTTTGCATCTCACATCACTTTCACCTCTTAAATGAACCAAATATAGCGTTTTATTTATTAGAGATACCGGCATGGTTACAAAGGCTTAAATTATTTTTTATAGACCTCAAATTATATTTAATCATTTCAATAGTCTGTTGCTGGCATACTAAAGTAAATGGGCTGCGCTTTGAAGTTTTTTCCGTTTTCTGCTCCAGTTATGATTTTAAAAGTGGACTGATAATGCATCAAAATGATGTGACTAGCCAAACCACATATTTATGGATGTCCTTTTAAAGCTACCAAAAAAAATCGCTATTATTATTATTATTACTTGTTCATTTTGTCATTGTATTAACCCTTATAGGGGAATGTAATTCATTTTTTTTTTTTTTTTGATGATTAAACAATATTTATTGCAAGACGCCAGGTGTTTTTTTTGTTTGAATAATTTTTTTTTTTTTTTATTTTTTTTTTTTTATTTTGTCATTTTATTAACCCTTATAGGGGAATGTAATTCATTTTTTTTTTTTTTTGATGATTAAACAATATTTATTGCAAGACGCCAGGTGTTTCTTTTGCTTGAATAATTTTAGCCTTAAATGACAGAGGATTATCTATTCACATGGCTAATGGGGTGAGCCCGGAGGGCATGTCAATCTGCAAATGAAGAATATGCGTCTGTCTGCAGGAAAGGACATGTCTGCAGGAAAAGACACGTCAATCTGTAGGCAAGTAGGACATGTCTGCAGGAAAGGACACGTCGTCAGTCTGTAGGCAAGTTGGACATGTCTGCAGGAAAGGACATGTCAATCTATAGGCAAGTAGGACGTGTCTGCAGGAAAGGTGGTTAAATTCCTTAGGCAAGGATGTCATGTAAGTCTGTAGGCACATGTCATTCTGTAGACAAAGATGATATATCAGTCTATAGGCAAGGAAATGTCATTTTATAGGACAGGAGCTGTCATTCTGTTGGCAAGGAAGAGAAGTCGATGCTTGATGGGTAACCTCATTGTGGCTGATTCGGTTTAACAAAACTTACACTCAGATCGTTCTCAACCTTTGTGTCGCAACTGTCACTGAAAATATGCCAGGGGGTCACCTAAGAACTTCAGAAATTTGAGTTTTTGTGTAAAATTTAGGCTTTTTATTTTACTATTAGCTCCCTTTATTTTTACTATTAGTTCCCTTTATTTTAAAAGGTATTTTATATTTTTTTAGTAATGGGGCTAGTTTCTTATTGTCACCACATGGTGACCACACTACAGCTACATTCAAAACTACATTCAATACAGAAAAATGCAATTTAAAATATATTGTTAAGGTAACAACAGTCAATACCTGAACTTCTGAATACCTTAATTTCTCAACACTTAACTTCTCAACATCCGCATTTCAAATTTAGAGATGATCCTGGTTGCTGGCTGTGATGGCTGCAGGCTACATTGGGTGACATCAACACTGGCCACACTGAGTGATATCATGAATGGCAGCATTGAGTGACATAATCATGGGCAGCATTGAGTGACATCACTGGCTGTATTTGGTGACATCATCACAGGCCACAATGGGATGACATCAGCACATGCCACATTGGGTGACATCATAACAGGCCGCAGCAGATTCGGGTGCACACAGAGTAGGACGCAACTAGAGTAGGCGCCACCAGAGTAGGGTGACACCAGAGTAGGGTGAAACCAGACTAGGTTGCGACCAAAGTAGGGTGCCACCAGAGTAGGGTGAAACCAGACTAGGTTGCGACCAAAGTAGGGTGACACCAGAGTAGGGTGAAACCAGAAAAGGTTGCGACCAAAGTAGGGTGCCACCAGAGTAGGGTGCCACCAGAGTAGGGTGTAACCAGAGCAGTGTTTTAACGGCAGGAGGTAGACTGGGAGGAGGTCCATCTGGAAGTCTGGAGTGGGGGTGGGGGGGTTGACACTGCACTGAGTGATTATAACCCTAGCGACGCCACTGGTTGTGTGTCGCCATAACTTGGCAAATGTTACCGAGGTGGCCGTGACAATTAAAATCATGAGAACCCCCTATGACGCAACAAGAGGAAGCTGTTGGGGGAAATTTAGGCAGGATCCACGAGACAGCACTTACACTTGTGATTTTTGAAACGAACATCACGCAGCACAGTAGGGAGATAGTGATGGTAGAAGGAAGTTAAATGTAGGGGTCCTGGAGATAGTTAAGTGCTCTTCGGATAACACCAATGATGTAACCGTAACGGGAAAAGTAGTTTAACGAAGTATTGCATTAAACAGAGTTGTTTTTACTTGATACAAGTTTCATCGGTGGCGCATATGACCGACACGACTATATATGGACTGCAATATGTCATAGAAACTTATGGGCTTGTAGTTGTACATTTTCTTGGGATCGTACTGACGTCGTGGCTGTCGGTTTTTTTTTTTTTTGGGAGGGGGGGGGGGCATTTGCTTGAACACTTTCTTGGGTGACTGCAATATGTCATAGAAACTTATGGGCTTGTAGTTGTACATTTTCTTGGGATCGTACTGACGTCGTGGCTGTCGGTTTTTTTTTTTTTTGGGAGGGGGGGGGGGCATATGCTTGAACACTTTCATGGGAGCACATGGCCGTGTACACTCATACCAATGATTGGTTTGTACACTATCAAGCGGTCATCGACATATTTGTATATACACAGCCCTATGAACATATATATATATACACAGCCCTATGAACATATATGTATATACACAGCCCTATGAACATATATGTATATACACAGCCCTATGAACATATATGTATATACACAGCCCTATGAACATATATGTATGTACACAGCCCTATGAACATATATGTATGTACACAGCCCTATGAACATATAGAGGTACAGTAATTAAAAAAACGTATGGGCTTGTACCCTGTCATGGGAACATACGGACTTGTACACTGTCATGGGAACACACGGGCGTGTACACAGTGATGGAAACATACGGGCATGTTCACAGTCATTGAAACATATGGGCGTGTACACTGTCACGGGAACATACAGGCGTGCACACTGTCATGGGAACATCCGGGCTTGTACACTGTCATGGGAACACACGGGCGTGTACACATTCATGGGAACATCCGGGTGTGTACACAGTCACGGAAACATACAGGCGTGTACACTGTCACGGGAACATACGGGCGTGTACACTGTTACGGGAACATATGGGCGTGTACACTGCCATGGGAACATACGGGCGTGTAAACTATCATGGCAACGATAGATGAGCACAGTGGCGTAGGAAAGGAATGGTGGGGGACCGGTCCGCTCTGGTGGCACTTTTCTCTTTATTTGTAGGGGCGGCATCTTTTCCCATCTGCAGAGGGTTTTTTAAAAAAAAAATATGTGTAGCAGAATGGGCGCCCATAAATCTCAACCCACCATGGGCGGAACTAAAACTAGCTACGCCACTGGGCGTGCACTATGGTAGAGAGAAATTAAAGTGCACAAAAAAAGGGAAAGCACTCTCTGCATCGGTTACCAATCAGTGCCATTGCATAAAATAAAATAAAATAAATAATAATAAAACAAACAAAATACAATTTTTGTGCTTAATTCAGTGCGTTATACAAAAAATGCGACTTTTCGTGTTCTTGGAAGTTGTTAACTGTTTCAGCTTGTGTTCTTTGTAACCAAAAAAAAAAAAAAAAAAAAAAAAAAAAAAAGTTTAAAATTTTATTATATTTCATTTTTGTACGGTACACGCTTGTTATAACTTAATTTGTAGGAAAGTTAACGCACGTGGTCATTGAGATTTTTAGTATGATGGGTCGTCCATTAATTATGTCAACAAAATAGGGGGATGGGTGTGGAAATGTTTGACAATTGTTGACAAGGGATTAGTTGACGTCACAATCATGTTTTCTCTATTAAGATTTTAATCTTAAAAATTGACTGGTTATTACATTATTTTAGAAAATTTAAAGAGTGTATATTAAAATTGTTATATAATTTTTAGACTTTTAACAATATAAGCTTTATTAAATGTGTATCTGTCTGTGCTCTGCTGATGGCTGGTCAGAATGTTAGCACATTTTGTTAGTTTAGTCCAAGAGAAGTCAAAAGTTGGCCTCTGTTCCCCTATAGATTCTGTTTGTTGCCAATGACTAGGGCGGTATATTTGCGATCGTGTTGCAGGTTTGGAACAAGGACAAGGTTATATGCAGTAAATGGTATTGATAGAGTAGAAATACGATATAATTGAGAATAAGGGGAAAGTAAAGTGAGTAACAATAATGACATCGCTGATTGAACGGATTTGCAAAATCAATAACATCTACTTGCATCATAAGTCATGTTGAAACAGCATGTTCAAAAGCACCAACAATGCATAAGAAATTACCACCTGTTCCTCAACAAAAAATGATTCGACTAATGCAAGTAGCTTCCAGGAGACAGGGAGAGCTAATGGCAATTATTGCTCACACCGACAATGCTTCTATTTGAAGTGCTGAATGGTTAGATGAGGACGATGTTGACTTATCTGGTAATATTCGATCCGCAATGTGAAAATTATAAATCAGCTACTATGCCCATTGTTAAGATAGAGCTACTGGCTACTCCCTGGGAAGATGATAGTAGCTAGAAAATATGCTACACTTGTCATCTATACTGACAATAATCATATTTCTACTTCCACAAACAATGATGTTTAGTTTTTAACACCCTTTTTTTTTATTGATTCTGCATTATACAATTTAAGTGTAAAAACGTTTGAACTTGCCGATTAACAAGCTAAAGATGTCATCAAATGTTTTTCCTACGACTTTGTGTTATTAAAATAGATCAGCACAAAGTAAAATGTATTTATATATTGATTTATATTTTAATTCATTTTGTTTTGTTTGGGGGTTGGGGGGGTTATACAATTGTTGACATAATTACTTAGGGTGGTCACTGAAAGTTTTACAGTTGTTGACAAGGGAGGGGGATCAAAAATTGCTTGAAAATTATTAATGGACGCCGCCTTAGATAGCAGGGCCTGGCGGTAGCAATTGCGTACCGGTACCTAGATTTTTCTGACGCCTAGGCTGTTCATGAGTTTTATCATTTGATGGCTCTCCCCCCTCCCCCCAACCAACCCAACAGAAGGAGGGTAAAAGAAAAGCAAATCTCATTATGGTTACACCTCTGAAATATCCAATGCGTATGGAGTGGTTGGTCTTCCCCTTCTCTTTAAGCCATATCAAGCGTGTTTTGCTTTTAACAGGCGTCACTGTAACTCCATGCAGAGTATGTAAATGGTGAGGAGATTGGGGGGATGGAGGGCGCAAATGGGGATGCGAATAAGTGATCCATAAGTTCAGAAATGAAACAGCCAAAATAAAATCTGCCGATGAGTTGATATGGTGTTTATGTCATATGTAAACCGAGATGTCATATAAATGTTACTTGGCTTGTTTTGAACTATTTTTTATGAACAATTTTTTGAGTATTGGGCGTATGGAGGACATAATTATTTTCCCACGCACACCAATGAGAGATAATACTTTTTGTATAGCTGACCCCCACGTACGTCACCTGGGTACAGAGGTCTAATGTCCAGCTCCAAGCGCCGCTTCTAGACCCTGCTAAAAAAAATAGGTTTCATGCCACATCCTCATAACTGGAAGCAACCGTTGGCTGTTGCTGATTCGAGGGGTGGGGGGCAAGGGGGGAAACAACAGAGCCCCATGTCTTTATTATTTGTTGTACCAGTCATCACCAACAGCTGGTTGTTAAACAAAAACTAAGTGACAGTTATTACTGCAAGTGAATTCAATTTAAGCATGCGCTCAGACTGACTGACTGTTGACTGAATTGATTACAAATCACAATGTCATATTTATCTCCTAGACACGAGACTTAACATGCTTAAAGGTACCTTACAGGATTTTACTCTTTGTTGGTGTATCTTTACCGGTATCAATATCTTTATCTTTCATTGATTATACTTTTTCGTATGCTTTGCTGTAAGTTAATGTAGTTTTTATTCTGTTATATTTGATTATATATTTTTATATACATTTTAATAGTATAATTAAATTGAATATCTTCGCTAACTTTAGCATTGTTTGTCATCGTATTCTGGTTTTCAATCCCCCTTTTTTTTTTTCTCCCGATCATCCAACGACCAAATGTTAAAACAGATTAAATGTGCACAACAATGTAACGATACGTGACAGTGGGTTGAGGTTTTGTTTTCACCACTTCAAAGATGATTCGGGCAATAAAACACATTTCCCCACTTATATCTGGCAATTGGAGAGCTCAAAACACATTTCCCCACTTATATCTGGCAATTGGAGAGCTCAAAACACATTTCCCCACTTATATCTGGCAATTGGAGAGCTCAAATATAAATGCACTTTGTTTTAAATAGAAGAACCATTCCTTCCATTGGATTTGGAAAAACCAATGGGTTTTAAAATTACTCACGGTAGAAGAGAAATAAAAATAGGATTGGTAGCATGTTTTTTTTTTTTAAATGACGCGAGGTGAGCGCGCGGGTCAAGTGCTGGGGGAAACAGGATCAGGGCATGATGACACCATAGTTGGCCCAACTTGTTCCTCATGGTATCAGTATCAGCAAAAATCTGCTATTCTCATTTGTCGACACACAACATAAGTAGCATAGATGACAGGGCGAGACCAAACTTCAAACTGAACCCGTCATCATGATGTTCACGGGGGCACGCGTTTTCTTAACTGTGGTTATTGTTTTTAGCTGCATTGGTGTTGAGCTTGCAGGTTATGAATTTTTATAAAAAGTGCTTGTTAAATAAGTATAATTATTTTAGATTTAAAATCGTCATAATTTTAAATTATATATATATATATATATATATATATATATATATGTATATATATATATATATATATATATATATTACCGCTGCTCACAACTGTAGACACATGATGCAAGTGACCGTGAATGGCTGCTCACAACTGTAGACACATGATGCAAGTGCTGAGTCCCTGACTTCGGCTGGGTCATTATAGAAATGGCGTTCCTTTCCATTGATGATTTATAATTTAAATTGTTTAGGAAAGTTTCGACATCATGGATTCCAATAAAATAAGTTAGTGTATTAAGGAGTATTTATTATTTTTATCTTATGACCGTGTAGACATTTCATTACAAGGAACTGACCAACACACCTCTGCTCTGTCATCAGTTTGCGCACTGTGTCAGGACGCCGGCATCGGGTGGACTTACTTTCACACCACCCAGAGCTGTTACCACCTGGTCGAGCATCGGAACGCCCTGCAGAGTTTTTCCGAAAGGTTGAAGGACTTCACAGGGGCGTGGACCATCAAAACCCCGTGTGACCAAGTCAGAGGCGGACCGAACTCAAATCAGACGGCAGCCCTCGCTCTCCTGAAAACGACGGGAGAGGTGAATTTTCTGAGAGGTATTTGCGTCTATTCGTTTACTTTGCGCCCAAATGAAACTTTTGAAGAATAGGAGTATACTTGTATCAATGATAAAATGAAACTCCCATCTTTTTTTTTCTCCTTAAGTTAGAGCATCTAGGATTTCTTTGTGAAGATTTCTTAGCTAAAACAATTTTTTTTTTAAATGTGTGGGTTTTATTTTATTTTATTTTATTTATTTTTAAAAATTAATTTTTAAACATTTAAAAAATATTTTTTTGTGGTTGGTGGGAGGGCGTCTGGTCTGAGAACAGCTGAGTAGTTTGTGCAACTGGGACGTGTCTAGCCTTAGGATCGAATGTGTTATATCATTGATGCATCAATGTCGCAAATTAATACCAAAAAAAAAAAATTTAAAAAAAAAAAAAAAAAAAAAAAAAAAAAAAAAAAAAAAAAAAAAAAAAAAAAAAAAAAAAAAAAAAAAAAAAAAAAAAAAAAAAAAAAAAAAAATGGAGAGGACCTGTTTTAGATGATGCAGGACAAAAACTTCGAGCATAAATCGTAAGCTGTAAGCAGTCAAACCGTACCTCTGCTATAAGTTGGAATTAAATTATAACTATAGTTATAAGCCAGTGGCATAAAATATTTTTTTTTAATACTTTTCGGTCCTAACTTTAATAGAAAGAATTCGCCCTGATCAAGCTGATCTTAGGTATCTTGTGATTAAGTGTATGGGATGCATCAATCATCCAACATGTTTTAGTTTTACAGTAGTATTTTTCTTCAAATAGTTCTTCAAGTGACGGATGTTTAGTTTGTGTGATGTTCCTACCTTTCTTGATTAGGCTATTTAATGGGTGTGTTGATGTCAGACGGTGAATTCCCACACCCCAGCGGGTGATACTGAAGTTCAGTAGGCTTCCAACGATGGCACTGTAGAAAAAGCTTAATAGCTTGTTTATTTGTTGTTTTTTTTTGGTGAATTTGTAAAGACAAGTAAGACAGAAGTCAGGAAACTCTTTGGTTGACTTTGTTAAATACAAAATTTGGCCGTGTTAACTTATTTTTAATTTAATTTAAAAACAGAAATATATAAGTTAAAGAAAGAACTATTACTTTAAAAAAAAAAAAAAAGGAATCATACAAGCCTAACTAAATAAAATAAATGCCAAAAAACTGAATGTTTAATATATCCCACATACAGGCTTTTGCTTTGCGAGCTTCATATAAGGTGACATATTGAATTTCTAAAGCTAAGGAAAAAAAACATACACAATTGGCTGAGACACACATCTAGGGATACGTTACAGGAATGTCTACTAAAACAAATTGACAACACGTTTGACACAATTATTTTGAAATGTGTGGGGGGCCCAACCATTTGAATTATTCCGGGGCCCCAAAAAATCTCCTGTACGGCCCTGTCTTGGGCATCATTTAAAACTGGGAAAAAAAAATATACAGTTAGAATGTCATTCAGTCAGCGTGTAAAAATGTTCTTTTCTTTTCTTTTTTTTTACTTCTTCAAAAAATCTAATAGTTAATAAACAACATTTTGTTATTCCTACAATTTTCAGACTTCGTCTCTGAGAAAAACAAGAAAGCTCTGGTTAATGTCAACCTGACGAGCCTAAAGTCTTTACAGGCAACCAATCTGTGGAATGAAGATAGACGGTATTATATTCAGGTAAATATTACAACTTGCCAAAATGTGAAGCATGTTCTAGGCACCTTCGCTGGTTAGGCCATGTAACAGGAACGGTGAAAGGATCTGATGTACGGGCCAACCCTATAATTATTACGTACGCAAAAAAGGGTCACATTCTCGCCTCCATCCGCCCCCCCCCTGTTGCACGCGTACTCTTTTAGACGCCCCCTTTGCGTACGTACAAGGAGCTTTTTAACCCTCTCCCCTAAAACAAAACTATCTTTATTTTTACAGAATTTATAGGTCAAAGTAAAAAAAACAAAAAAAAACAACAGCAACAACCGTGTCATCGCTGTTTGGCTATCCCAGAGGTTCCCAAAATTTGCACCACATCACCCCGAGGTACTGTTTTTCCCTTGGCGCAGGTGAACACAATGAACTAAGTACGTCACGCACCTCAAACATATAAAAATGCCAACCCAGAAATCAAGACACATTATTTCGACATATTTCACTCCTCCCCCTGCCCAAACTTCCCACCTCCCCAGCTTCGATATACACTTGGGCACACATTAGAAACAACTCAAAATGTAAGGTGGGCCGTAACAATTTATGAAAAACTTGTGCGGGCGATAATACTTTATGAAAAACGTACGCGGGCCGTAAGATAATAGGACAGGGGGAAAGCTATTAAGAGCATAATAATAAAGAATATTTCGTTACTTCTCGGGCCGCCAAGTGGGTGCTGGCGGGCCATATGTTGTGCAGGCCTGCTCTAGGATATAAATTCGCCATTTTTATAAGTTTATGTTGGTTATACGGTAATTTTTATGGGCCACAAGATTATAATGGAAATTTGTTCATTAGTATTACCACTTTAAATATGTTGAGAAATACCTACATATCTGAAGAATCAGTAAATAGCGCGATGACATTTTGTGTGTTTAAGAATTACTTTTGACATGAAGGTCTTCATTTCTGTTTGACCCAGCAAGGTATACGAGTCAATGCATCGTCGGGCATTGTAAGTCTTCTTTTGTCAAATAGCAGCTTCGGCAGATTGTTCCAGTCAGACGGGTTCTTCACTGGTCCTGTTCTGTGCCAGGTTGCAAGAGGACCCGTCGGTAAGTTCTAATAATTTGTTTCTCCTTCTAAATTCGGTCCACCGGGCATCGGGAATTGACGATTTAAATTCAGAGTTTGACCAGTTTTGGTGGAGTTAAGAGGTCTTTTTGCTTAAACATTTTATGATCCAGTTTTCAATAGTAAATTTATTGAACTTGATTCCATCAAATAACATTGAAACGGGATACTATCACCCAATATGGCTGTATGCCATACTAGTACTACGGGTTATCCCAATTTTTTTTTTTCTTTTTTATTATTATTATTTTTTTTTTGCTTTACGATCCATTGAGCACATAAAAAGGTTTT